>CAUZXS010004276.1:428008-465508 GCA_963585895.1 Sepioteuthis lessoniana
ACCATTTTTTTCAGTCTTTGGTATGACTTGACCAGGGATTGAACCTCGGTTTCCTGGACCATTGGCAAACATTTTATCCATTATAATGCAACAAAATAAATGAATTCAAGAGAAACTAAACTATTGTAAAGAACATTTTGCTCATTTTAAAACTTTGTGATAATATTTTTGTAAAAGAAATTCCTGATTTGGTTGGGGTTTATGGTATATCAACCATTTTATGTTTTTAATACCAAATCCTTTTTATACATATATATTAAATATATGCCATTTGTAAACACATTTTGTTGATAACATTTTTAAATGAGCCTAGGCTAATTCTTTTGCACAGCATTAAATGGTTCCAAGTATTGCTATGTATCACTAACAATTCAATTAAACATCTGTCATTTGTTTACACACAGTTAAATAATCAAACAGTTCTATTTCTAGCAATTCAATTTAGATTAAGTCATTTGTTTACACACAGTTTAAATGTCGAACTATTCTATTTGACCCATACATAGGATCCTATCAGGCGCTACCACTCTTGCCTTTCTGCAGGGGATCCAGTTGATCAACAGGACAGACTCCACTACCAATTCCACAGACTTGTTTTTGAATGATTTTTAAGGTACCATGTATAAAAGAGAAAAGGGATAAAAACTGAAGCAAACTTACGTTGGCAGTTATTCCATCCATTCAGTTGTTGGTCTGTTTGGCTGTTTAAGTTTTCTGAAACTTGAAGAGGAAAAAAGAAAATTAAGAGAAATTTTCTAAAAAATAAAATCAGAATTCAGGTTAAGTTAGTTTATTTGGTTTAATGGCATATCAACCCATGGTTGGTTATTTAATGCTACACCCTGTTTATATATATACACACACACACACACACACACACGCAGTATATATATGGTGTAATGGTTATCGTCGTAGGAAATGGACATGGCAACACGAGTTCAAATCCTGGACGAGACTGATTGCATTTCACATAGGACTAATACCCTTAGGAAAGGTATGAATCCAATTATTCTCCCTCCAGCTATGGGTAAATAGTAGGGTAGACTGGGTTCTTCAGCTTTGGTAAGGCAACTAGTCTAGAAGAAGGAAAACTCTAAATTCAAACCTGTTAAATGCTGCTTAAAAAAATTGACCTTGTGTCATATCCTGCCCGAGTGGAGGGGTTGGTAAATATATATATGAAGAAAATAGGAAAACAAAGTAATCCAAAGGTGATAAATTTATAATAATGGAAAGTCAACGTTAAAACGTTTTGGTTTGATCTAGCAATTTTTTTCACCATCTTAAAGTTCTAATGAAGGTTTACTAAAACCGAAATGTTTAATGTTGATTTTCCATTATCATCCTAGCAACAGGTAAGACTAACAATGAATACTGACTATAACTTTACATTTGTACCCAGTCATGGCAAAGAGAATTGGAATAGTCTACCCCTGTGGTTCAAATAAGGGGCTCCTGTCAAGATTCTGAAAGGACACTCTAGTTTGATACAAAACACCTGAAGAAGACCGAAGGACATACCATGAAACTGCGTGAGTATTAACAATTAAGATGAGGTCAATAATCCAAATCTTCTAAGTAATAAATTATATCCAGTTTTGAATCCTCCAAAGTAAGATCAATGAGATAGTTTTTTTGTTTTTAAAACCAATCTCCTTGAGAGTTCAAGATGAAGAAACCAACTCTTATAGTAGACATATCAATGTCTGGTGCTTAAAATCCTACCCCAGTCACACACACCTCCATCACCCAGTCTTCAGTACCTTAGAAGCTTTTCATCTACTCTGGAGTTGGTGGGGGTCAAGTAGTATTAACACATGGTCATCACTTGTGACCAAAGGACCCACTTGGTGACTGTACATAAGTTTGGGAACTGTAAGTCAAGTGACCTTTCACCTTTGTGATAGGTCTCTTTTAAAGTGCTTAGGGAGCAGAAAAAGAATTTTCATCAACAAACACCTCAATATGATATCTTCACTCCCCTTCCCTCAAGATGACCACTACTACTACTACTACAACAACAACAACTTTGCCCATCCCTCTCTATCAGTCTCTCTTCTTTTTTTTGTCCCACCCTTCTCCCTTTCTCTCTGCCAGTTTTTTCTTAATTATATAAATATAACCAAACAAACCAATTTATACTGGCAAAAAATAAAATTCAAACACCCTGAAGGATAATAATAATGATGATGATGATGATTTTAAACCTGGGTAGTGTATGATGTATAACAGGGTCTGCTTACTATTGATATCTAATGCTTATTTTTTAATCTGTACCTTTATTGATTTGTATAGGTGATCATTTACTGCAATCCAGCTGTGTTACACAAATGAACATTCAATCTCAAATAAATTGAAACGCATATTTAAGAGTGCTGTAATTTTGCTTTTCATAAGTGTACACACACACACACACACACACACACAGGTTATTACCAATTGTACCAATTTTTTTATATCAAAAGGTAATTTTCTTCTAAAGCAAAGATACCAAGACTGCGTCATTTCTAGTGGAACATAGTACAATCAAAACGGATATTATTAGGTATTATCTATTATTACACCACAAGTATGAACATACAACAGTTCAAAAATAATTTCATTTCTGGTTTGAGTTTCCATAAATTCCCTTAGCCAACGTGGTCCGCTTGGTGGCTGAGAGGTCTGAAACTTAGTCTAACGTAAAGTTGGACGGGTTTCAATCCCGGCTTCAAGCGTCCTGCGTGTCTAGCCACACTGAAGAGTTCTGATAGAACGAAACGGTCTGTCTGTGGATGACATATATATATATATATATATATATATATATATATATATATATATATTGATAGATAGATATAGATAGAGAGAAAGAGAGAGATGAAGATTTAAAAAAAAAAACAAATAAAGATTGCATGCGAAGAATTATCGCTGCTATAATAGCAGAGGAGGAATAAACCTAAAAAATATCAGAATTATGGACACAAGTTTGTAACTTCAGTTTCATGTTTTCCACAATCTTCAGACAGTCATGTGGTAACAGTGACCAGTCTAGCATTTATATTTAGTCACGTGATGTGTTGTCATTGCGCAAGACATTTACACAAAAGAATTACAAAGTGAGATGTTAGAACATGTAACATTCAAACAAAGGAAAATAAATGATTAATTTTTTTTTTGTTGCCTTTTTTTTCTTTTTCTCTCTTTTTATTACCACAGCAGTCTAAAAATAAGGAATCAAATCATAAGATTCCACAAGAGTAGGTGTATTTTACATATACTAGGATCATTCAATAAATAAGGGTCTTTTTAAGAAAAAAAATAATAATAATTTTCCTTTATATGTAAACTTTGCATTTTGTTGAATTGGTTTATAGCAAAAATTATTTTAATTTGACAAAAAATATTTGTTTTTAGATGATACAAAATGGTAGCAAATCAAACAGAGTGCTCCAGGCTTGAACAGAGGTCTTTGAATGAAAATTTTGGTTCTGAGAAGTAGAAACCACATGAAATTTACAGAACAAGGAGTCATATATACAGGGAAATACATTTTAGTAAAAAAAATTTTCATATGAGTTAAACATGGGTTTGCCACTATGAAATGGAAACACACTAACACTATTGTAAAGAAAAAGTAGTGGTCAGTAAAGAAGGTTATGCTGACTGACTTCTGTCATGAAAGGATTCATCACAAACGATTTCTTTGAAAAAGGTGCAACTGTAAACAATGCTTCCTATAGCCAACTCTTTCGGAAAAATTTACCTTATTTACTAAACGACTTTTGTGTATGTGTATATATATATATATATATAAATAAACAATGATTATGTGTGTGTGTGTGTGTGTGTGTGTGTGTGTGTGTGTGTGTGTGTGTGTGTGTGTGTGTGTATAAGTTGGCCAACTGTCATCAAGGGCAACCAAAAGCTCCTTTTTCAATAGCTACTACACCAAGGTGTAGGAAAGAGGGATACTACTTTCCCTGGATTGTTTCACTTACCCTTGATCCATACCTTATAATGCTGAGTGTTACGTGAGAAGGCATAAGTACCATCTTTTGAGTCTTTGGTATGACTCAATCTGGGATTGAACCCTGATTTCCCAGACCATTGACAAACACTACTCACTATGCCATAAATATATATGATTAGGTATTATGTATAATGGATCTATCCATTCAATATTAAGGAAAAAAAACAGACTATTCAGACAACAATGACATAGTTCTCTTCAAAGTACTTCCCTTGGAGCCTCAAATCCTCTCTTACGATTGTCTTATTCTCTTTAATCTTATCCATGGTCTGAAATCCCCTCCTTTTAAAAAGGGATTTTAGCCTTAGTCAATTACTACAAATACAATGGCCACACAGTACACAAGCGCACTCAATGGTATCTCACTATCAATTGATTAACCTCATGGAAGAGTGTTTATTCATGCAAACTGGTCACCTCTAAATTGTCTGACAAGTTACATCAAGGTCACACAGCCAGTCCTCAAGATTTCAAAATGGCTGGTGTGAACATACTCCACTACATTTTGAAAACAATTTATTTTGTAATATAAATCCAAATCCATTTTTATATATCTATGTAGCAACCTTGCATCCCTCTTGTAATATTATTCAGAATGTAATATTGTCTGACGGTCATAAAAACATCAAACTATTAGTTGGTGTATATGGTTTTCATTTCTGTGGTATACAGTGTGTGTATATATATATATATATATGAGAGAGATGTGTGTTTGATTAAATAAGACAGAAACTTCATGTCGGCCCAATTTTATCCATTCAAGTTTTTGTAGGAGTCGTTTGACTTCTGGATGGAATAAATTCAGAAAGATGCCATATTTTCCCCAAGTACTTTTGTCGCCAACTGGAGCCATCTTTGAGGAAACGAATAAAAAAGTGACAAACGCAATGGTAAGTCAAATACATTTATATAAAGAGTAGGAGGAAGAACAAGTGTTAGTCTAACATATTGTTTAAAAGAGAAAATTCTGCCTATATATACATATATATATGAGAGAGAGCGAGAGTGAAATAAGCTATGTTTTCTTCAGAAATGAAAAAGTGCTAAAATATAGACTAGTAGAGAAGGATAAAAACATAATATAAATAAATGTTTTCTCATCTCCTCATGACAGCCTAATGACTATAAGCTACCTGTATCATTTTGTTTGTTTGTTTGGGTTTTATGGCATATCAACCTTTGTGGGTTATTTAATGCCAAATCCATTTTTATACAAATAGTTCTATTTCAAAGAGTTCAGATTAGCATAAGTACACAGTTTAATTGTAAAAAACAGTTCTATTTTAAGCTATTCAGTTTATTCAAACAGTTTTATTTCCAACAATTAAGTATAGGATAAGTATAGGGTTTTTTTTTGTTTACACACAATTAAATGTCTAAATGTCTATTTCAAACAATTCAGTTTAGCATACAAAAACAGTTCCATTTCAAACAATTTAATTTAGCATAAGTACACTGTTTAAATGTCAAAACAGTTCTATTTCAAACAATCCAGTTTAGCATAAGTACACAGTTTCTACTCAACCCATAGATAAGACCCTATCAGGTGTTACCACTCTGGGCCCAAGTAGACCTGAGAGCAATGACAATGAAGGGGTGCTCCACATTCCCCAAACCTTTAGCATTACTGCAGCCTCACCATTAGATTGTTTAGTGTCATAACCAGGACACTCGTTGGAGGGAGGGGTCTTACCTTTATATATATTCTGATATATCTATATATCAATAGCCATACATCAAGCACTCCTGTAGAATTATGTGAAACTTCTCCTATATTCTATACCTGAAGAATTCTAAACACATTATCTCTGGACATAAACTTTACATGATTTATATAAATAAATATAAGAAACAATAGTGTAGACACAGAGTCAATGGCACTTGGTAACAGTCAGTCATGCTTATGTGATCATCACACAAAGGAAATATATATATATATATATATATATATACAGTGATACCTCAAGATACGAAATTAATTCGTTCCAGAAGGGATTTCGTATCTTGGAATTTTCATATTAATTACCCTATAAATGCCATAATTTGCTCCAACCCCCAAAGAAGTCGTATAAAGTATAAATATTTTACCCACCCAAAGGAATGTGCTCATTAATGACAACCTAACCGTTTACATAAATGTTAAAGAAACAATGAGAAAATAAAATCAATGAAAAATAATAATAAATGTTGTTACGAATAAAACCCCTTTACCTTTCAAATCAGGCACTTTTGATTTTTGTTTTTATATTTTTTTTATTAAATGAGACAGAAATTTCTTCATAGCCGGTTTCATATTCTGAATTTCCATAAATCAAGGTTCCACTGTGTGTGTGTGTGTATATATATATATATATATATATATAAAATATTAATAATATAGTTTTCTACATTCATTGATAAGTAAAGTTAGCAAGCGTAGTCAAAAGCGACCAGAAGGCTCCCTTTTTGATAGCTTCTATACCGAGGTGTAGGGGAGGGCGCTACTCCTTTCCCTGGATTGCTCCACTTTACCCTTGATACATACCTTATATTGCTGAGTGTTAAGCAAGGAGGTATCAAGTACCATTTTTTTGAAGACTTTGGTATGACTTGAGATGGGATCGAACCCAGGTCTCCCGGACCATTGACAGACACTCTACCCACTAGGCCAATGTGCCGGTTATATATATATATGCTTATATTTACTTGTTATTGTACCTCATAACTAACTACAATGTTCTTCTGATAGTACCTGGGTAATGAGTGGTTTGGGGCTCTGATCCTCCTCCTGAAGCCACGAGAACAGTGAACCCAGGAAAATCAACCATTTTGGATGAAGATAAGTTTACATATTTTCTTTCAAATTCTGGATGAGACTGTGTTTCACTTTGTGCTACTGCCCTTGAAAAAGACATGAATCCATCCCCCCAGCTACAAGTAAATAGTGGGGCAGACTGGTTTCTTTAGTCTTGGTTAAGCAACCAGTCTAGAAGGAAAACTCTGAATTCAAACTCATTGCATACCACTTAAAAACTAAAAAACTGACTTTGTGTCACATCCTGCTCATGGTGGAGAGGTTGTGTAAATACATAATTCGTTTTTTGTTTTTTTTTAAGAAATCACCTGTAATGTTTATTCTTTAATTTTACATACTACACTTCTTTTGTAATTCACAGTTTGTTTTTTCTATAACTTCTTTTTGATTTTTTTAATACCAATTTACCATCATGCCAAACAAGTTTTTAAAAATATTTACTGCCGTTTTTATGACTAATCTATAGAATTGGAAATCTAAGAGAAAAAAAAAGAAAAAACAAAAACAAAAAAAACTTTTGTTCTCTCATATGGGTAGCCCAGTAGGCTGAAGGCTGTAAAATACACCAACTGCATCTCTGTAGAAGTGTAAGATCCCCACCTTACTGAGTGTCCTGGATATGACACTAAACTACATCTGATGGTGAAGCTGCAATTGTGGGGCTTTGGGGATGTACAGTAGCCCTTTATTCCCATTACTCCCAGGTCCATTCTGACCCTGAGTGACAGTACCTGTTAGAGTCCTATGTATGGGTCAAATAGATCTATTTAATCATTTTCTTTACTTGAAACAATTTAACTGTATGCAAAAAAATGACTGTTAAATTGAATTATAAGTATTACATAGCAATACTTGGAATCATTTAACTGTGTGCCAATAAATTATGTTAAATTGAATTATGAGTATTATATAGCAATAGTTGGAACCATTTAACAAATGAACTCCAGCTTGTTCAAAAATTGTTATCTACAAACTATTTTCTTATAAACCATATATTTAATCTATATGTATAAAGAGGATTTGACATCAAATAACCTACAGGGGTTGATATGCCGTAAATTACAATCAACAAACCAACCACCTCATTTAAATATCTGTAGTTGATATGAAGATTTAGATTTACATGTTTGTGTGTGTGTGTGTGAAACTCAAGTAACAACAGAATGATTATTGATTGACTTTACTGGCATGTCAATCTGTCTAGGGTTATTTCATGCCTAGAGTTTAGGGAATCTCATTCATTTACATTTGATATTTTTTGTGTAGTCATTTCTTAAGGTGTCTTTCTTTTTTTTTTTTTAATTTTTTTACACACAGTCCTATTGAATATGACTAATTTTCAAACCTATCTATTTGATCCATTGATGGGACAACCATTACAGGTCAGGTGGACTTGGGAGTAATATCAATGAAAGGGGGGACTCCACACCATCAAATCTAGTTCAGTGTAATACCCAGGACACCCCATTTTTTGTGGGAGACGTCTTATCCCCTTGCAAGGGATACAGTCAACATATTCTAAGCATTGGTTGTGTGTGTATGTGGTTTGGTTTTATGGCACATCAACCATTGTAGGTTACCAATACCAAATCCAAATCCAGGCGCCTCTGGTGGTGTAATGGTTAGCAAGCTCGACTAGCAAACCTACATGAGTGAGTTTGAGTCTCATTGGGTGCCCCTTTCATATGGCCTTGTGCCACATCTAAGCAAAAAGCTTAGTAAATTTCCAAGCTCAACTAGCAAACCTACACGAGTGAGTTTGAGTCTCATTGGGTGCCCCTTTCATATGGCCTTGTGCCACATCTAAGCAAAAAGCTTAGTAAATTACCAATGCCAAATCCATTTTTATACATATAAAAGTAAAGTTGGCAACCTTAGTCAAGAGTGACCCGAAGGCTCCCTTATCAATAGCTACTACAATGAGGTGTAAGGGAGGGTGCTACTCTATTCCCTGGATTGCTTCACTTTACCCTTAATCCTTACCTTATAATGCTGAGTGTTAAGCAAGGCAGCATCAAGTACCAATTTTTGAGTCTTTGATATGACTCAACCTAGGATTGAACCCGGTTTCCCAGACCATTGGTGAACACTCTACTCATTAGGCCGATGGCCCGGTTTATACATATAAACTTCCATTTCAGACAATTCAGTTTAGCCTAAGTACACTGTTTAGTTCTATTTGACGCATAGATAGGATCCTATCAAGTGCTATCACTCCGGGCCCAAGTGGACCTGGGAGCAATGGCAATGAAGAGATATTTTACATTCACCAAAGCTCCAGCATTACTGAAACCTAACGATCAGATTGTTTCGTGTCATATCCAGGACACTCGCTGGGGGGGGGGGGTCTTATCCCACTGCAGAGAAGCAGTTGGTGAATTCTACAGCTCCAGCCGACTGAACAAGGTGTGTGGATGTGTGTAAAACTCAATACCAACTTGTAAATTTCTGATTATATCCAAGTTGAACATTTTAATTTCTAATCTAATTTTTTTTTCTCTTTCTATTAAGATATATTCCATTTGCAAAAAGAAAAGAAGAAAAATGATGTTGGCAAATACTTTGTAGTATCAGACCACCTATGCCTACTTTGAACATATGTTCACATACTTTTTTTTTTCCACACCTCCCCAGCTTCCCTTTGATAACAGATCCACATAACTTTCTTTTCATAATTATCCTTTTACGTTTATTTTATTGCCCATCATGTATTCAAGTTTTATCTTTGTCTGTACCTAGCCTGTATATTAAAGAGAAACTTAGTGGAATTTACATGTTTATTGAAAGTCAAGTGGACTAAGATTCCACACACACACATATATATATATATATATATATATATATATATATATATATATTATTCTTTACTTGTCTAAATTTTTTCAAGTTTTCTATGTTCTTTATAAACCTCCCTTGAATCACTTTCTCTTGTTATAGCCCAACTCTGATTCACTTCATTCCTGACAGGTGTTTCCCGTCATGCTTTGCAAGGTGTTCTTCCAGAAATATACATCCGTAAAAGCTTCCTTTGGTGGCAATTAAACTCAGTCATATACTTTTATTCTATCATTAAGGGTTTTCGGACTATTGTCTCCATCTTTATTGTTATTTCCACAACGTTTTGGCTGATATGTCCTCTGGCCTTCTTCAGGTATTTGTTGAACTATGTTCTTTATTTAATCCACAAGGGTCGCCGGTTTTGATTCAGTTAGCTATAACCAGGTACAAGTGTTAAGTATTCATGTATTGTTACTCACCTGCAGTCAGGATTGAACCTGTAACCTCTAGATGATTGTCTCCTTAAAAGCTTAGGGAACCAACGCCTATAACCGTTACACTGGACAGGTTCCAGCTGGACACATAGCATAACGGTTATAGGCGTTGGTTCCCTAAGGAGACAATCATCTGGAGATTACCGGTTCAATCCTGACTCACGAGTGTAAACTTAACTGCTCACCACCGGTCCTGTCTCTCTGTTTCTTTTCTCTCACTCTTACTCTCACTTGCCGACTGCTCACCACTGGTCCTGTCTTTCTGTTTCTTTCTCTCACTCTTATTTGCCGCATCAATACACTGGTTTGCACAATTCTGATGTCAAAACAACAAATGCCCCTCCCCACAATGCTTCTTTTATCATATTTACCCAACCCCTCCGCTTGGTAGGATATGACACAAGGTCAATTTTTTAAGTGGAGTTTAACAGGTTTGAATTCAGAGTTTTCCTTCTCCTAGACTAGTCGCCTCACCAAGGCTGAAGAACCTAGTCTGCCCTACTATTTGCCCATAGCTGGAGGGAGAATAATTGGATTCATACCTTTCCCAAGTGTATTAGTGCAATGTGAAATGCATTCAGTCCAGGATTTGAACTCGTGTCGCCATGTCCAATTCCTGCGACGATAACCATTACACCACGGGCTTCTTTTATACCAGTTCTGGCTGACCGAAATTTGCATATGTTGTAAACCCTGTCCCACCAGGGACGAGACGCATGACCTACAAATTGCATTCCCAACGATGCTCATTGCTTTTGTTTTTTCTATACTTCTGATACTCTACAAGCAAGATACATTCGCGCCATTTTCAAACTTTGAGGTTGGCCATTTTGCTTGTCACTTCTTTCTTTCTTTGTTGCTATGAAAGGAATTCAATTCACACAACTTCGTTGTCACATTTCATTTTTCTTGTTCACTCAGTCCACCACCTGTTTTTTATTCAGCCATGGACGATTGCTGAATTTACATAAACATTGGCTGTTCTGCCTGCATATACAGCATACCATCCGTTGTTTCTTTGAACGATGAATACTGGTTGACTCATCGGAGACAGCAGTCTGCAGGTTCTGCCTTTCAATTTCACTACACTGAGTTCGACAAACACATGAAGAAGGCTGGAGGACATATCAGTCAAAACGTTGTGGAAATAACAATAAAGATGAAGACAATAGTCCAAAAACCCTTAAAGATAAAAATCATCAAGCTTCATCTCAGAAATTCAGACAACTAATAGTCATATACGATTTAAAGAATTTATATCATTGGAATATAATGGCTGCCTCCCACCTGCAATGACTATAGTACCTAGCAAAACAGTTAAATGATCAAGCAGTTCAATTTCAAACAATTCAATAATTAAGCTAATAAACATTGTTGTCTATACCACAAATCAGACATTCCATGAGTTGAAATGAAAAATTAATGTCCTCTCATCATTATCAAGTCATGCTGACAGCACAGATTTCTCTGACTCTCTCTCTCTCTCTCTCCATCCCTATCCTCCCATCAAGTCACTCCAAACTACATCAAGTGTTTCCACAGTCCTTGCAAGTCGGCCAACACTGGTGTGTTCATGTGTAGGGGGTTCATAGAAGAATGTCACTTAGGAGTTTCTCCTGGCTTCTTCAACAGTGGCCTGCACGTCTAGTTCATCTTACTTGGATGGCTTTTAAGATAGGAGGGAAGTAACAGTACAGCTGTTGTTTTGTAAGGATGTGGCTTGCAAAATTTGTTTGAAACAACACATAGCATTCTTGTGCAGTTCCAATCTAATTTTTTTTTCTTTGTGTTTTTTAGCATCCATGTAGTGCATCCCTACAATAGTATTGATACAGCCACAGCTTAGAAAAAGCCCTGTTTTATTTCATCCTCTCATTGTAGAAGTTTATTCCTTGTTTTTCAACATGGCAGCCAAGTACTGTGTGGATGTGGACCTGTAAGTGTATACACACCATATAAACAGAATCTTATACCATCTGCTATGTAAGGCAACATTAAGAATATAAAAATATCTACACACAATTAGAACCTTGTCAAGATTGACAATGGATGAAACAGTTTTTGCTGTTTATGTTAAAGTAGTTATGAGAGAGGGATTTGTCAAAATTTTCAGTCACTCAATCAATAATTGTTATAGGAAACGGAATCACTGACTCAAAGACAAGGCTGATTGTGTATCCATTTGTGCTAATGCCCTTGGAAAAAGCATGAATGCATCTCTTCTCTCCCCAGATATGAATAAATAGTAAGGCAGACTGGGTTATTTAACCTTGGTTAGGTAACTGGTCAAGGAGAATAAAAACTCTAAATTCAAGCCAGCTTTACTCTGCTTAAAAAATTGATCTTGTGTCACATCCTGCCTATGGTGGAGGGGTTAGGAAATACATACCTAAACAGTGAGTTTGATTCTTGGTGATTGTCCCATTATTATGGCTTAGTAACTAATTAGCCGAAGTAGATACCTCTAAGGCACAAAAAGGATATTATTGTTTGCCGTATATCATATGTAAATGAGAGCAATATATAACCCATAGAGATTTAACTTCCAAGAATTTTTCTCTCTTTCTCTTATATTTTACAGAAGTGTGTTTTGCAGACTAAGTGGGGTTACTGGGTACAAGAATAAAGTAGAAGAAAGTACTGTCAGTAGTAACACTTGGATCTAAGAGGAGGAAATTGACGCCTAGCAGTGAAGGATCATTATGCAAAGCTGATCCTGAAGATTCAAGTTTCTTTTTTTTTAAGTATTATCATTATATGATAATGAGCTGTTTGTACAACCTGCAATATCACAGGTAGGATTTATTAAACAAATACATCAAAATTTTCATTAAGTCTTAATGATTGTATATACAGTGACACATAAAATATTAAAAACATATGGAGCAATTCACTAAAAATTATTTTATTACAAGCTGTTTAGATAACCCTTGATAACATAGGTAGTATTTATTAAACAAACTACCATAATGTATATAAAAATGACAAAATTATTTACATATGGATCAGCATTTTTGTATAGGATCAGAGTATCTGCATGTATTTACTCAACCTTCCACCATAGCCAGAATGCAACACAAAGTCAATTCTTAAGCAGAGTAATGCTTGAATTGAAAGTTTTCTGATTGCCATATCAAGGCAAAAGGACCCAGTTTGCCCTAAAATTTATCAATAGCTGGAAGGGGAACAGATGGATTCATGCCTTTTCCAAGGCCATCAGTGCAAAGTGAAATGCAAACAATTTCATCCCGGATTTGAATTGCCAATTATTGGATTGTTTAGGGGTATAAGCTGTACAGTAGATCTTTGTTCCTATCTATGAACTTTCTCACCAGTCGCAGGCACTTCTGGTAAAAATTGGCCAATCAGAGACGAGAAGTGAAAGAATTTAAAATCATTTTCAATTATCCTCAAATACTCAATTGCTGGTTGAAGTTTCTGCCAGGAAGATGTATCTTTTGGATTACCAACACTAGATTCTTTGAAGAAAAGATGAAAATGATGACAAGAATTCTAACACCAATTTAATTTCCTCTGACAAAAATCATTATGCTAAGTATGCACCCTCCACCCAACAGCGGTTTGATGTAGTTTGTTTATTTCAAGCAATTATCACAAATGGTATTAAAACAATAACTAGTTTAACAAATTTGCTAATAAAAAAAAGTTCCTATGTACAATAAGAAATAATCATTTCTGTCACTAAAAAAAAGGTATTTTCTTTCCTTAGAAAAAAAAAAAAAAATTTAAGATCTTAAAAATTCAAATGTTAGCTGAAAAGTTCATAGGCTAACCAAGAAACTCTCATGGAATATGACCAAATGAGGCTTTCTTTTTCAACATAGTCCTTGTTATAGTCAACATACTTCTTTCATCGATGTTGCATTGCTTGGATCCCTTTGGTCAAAATAGTCAATAACAGCTGATATGATGTTGAACTATGACCCTTTTCACAGAGGGCGCCATAAAGTACCTTAAGTTGTAGCATAAAAGTCAACTTCTAAAAGCCTAAAAATAATCTCAACAAATCTAGGGTTTGACATATATGGCAGGGCTAAAATCCAAACTTTTAACCCAGAGTGATCAACCAGTAGAACAGTACCCCTAAACATCAATATACATCACTTTCTGTTACTCCAGCAGACTGCCATAAACATTTCCAACTTAAACATGTGTTTGGTGAGCAAGATTTTAACATATCAACACAAAGAGTAATATAAAATAATAAGACTGTTATACAAATTAGATATTATATTAACACTATATCACATGCAGTTTCCAACAGCTGATGCACTGATTATAAGCACAAACTAGAATGTCACAGCACCCTGGCAGCCAGCCTGACAACTATGGTATGTTGTTCATCTGTGCAATATTATGAAAGCAGAATAAATAGGGAATTCATGTGAATATAAGATCTAACATGTAAGATTTGTGTGTTTCATATATGGCTGATGTAATCCTTTTTATTGGAGTAACGACAGTTCAATGAGACGTAACAATAGTTTATTGAATGTACAAACATCGGCACAATTACTGTACTGACATAACACAACATTTTAAATAAGGTTACTCAAAGGTTATTTATCGATGATTAAAACTTTGATTCTAAAATTCTGCACTGTAATTCTAAAAGTATCTATTCATAGACATTTTAAAAGTTAAACTCTAATGAATTTATTAAAACATCACTCAATAAGTCCTAAGCCTGACATATAGATGGCGCCACTAATTAAAAAAAATCCATATGATTTTTATAAAGTACTAACCTTCAAATGGCACATGTCAAAATTTGAGCCCAATCGGATAATTAATTTACAAATTTCAGTTATTTAAGTGAAGCTACTGTTGCAATTTTTCAAAACAATGGAAAAATCTGAATTTTGTGTGTTGATAAAGCATTGCTTTTTGATGAGAAAAAATACTGTTCAAGCTAAGCAACAATACTGTACTGTAATTCTAAAAGTATTTATTCATACAGAATTATAAAGTTAAACACCAATAAATTGATTAAGTGCTTTTACTACAGGTTCAAATAGGTTATCTTCATTTAGGCCTACTGGGTAAGTTTTGGCCAACCAGTAGCCTACTCTATGGTTTCAATCTATACAGTAGTTATAGGTCTAACCTAGAATTTTTAACTAAAAATCTTTATAATTAAAGTATTTGTTTATAAGTTTGACTGGTTGATTTTATAGCATATCAACTCTTGTGGGTTACTTAATGCTAAATCCTGTTTATATATATATATATATATATATATAATCTTTAAAGAAAAAACCAGAGACCGGTTAATTTAGGATTATAAATTAATTTCCATCCTGTATTTCAGTTTCTGGTGTGAACCAAAAACACGAAGAAAAATATAACAGGACTTCTTCAGATCCAATGGATAAATAAAACAGAATAGACACGTGGGGTGGAGGGGGGTGGAGAAGAGATTAAGGAGTTACCTCCTCGTTTTATTGAATTTCCGTTTTTTTATTTACCTATTTATTTTATTTTCAAAATTCTTCCGTCAGTTATAATTACGGTAATTTAACTTTTTTATTTATTTGTTTAATTTATTTTCTTTTCATGTTAAGTTTGATGATTAACTTTTAAGAGAAATATGAATGCTTATATTAATTTCGATACCATTTATTTAGCTACCTATTTTTTCCTAGTGTGTATATTGGATACGTTTTTTGTCTGGTTTCCCTTTTTATTTCTATGTTTTTAAAATTTTTTTAGTCTATAGTTTAAATTTAGTCTTTTATATATATATATATATATATATATATATATATATATAAAATATATATGATTTATAAACAAATAGTTTGTAGGTAGCATTCTAAATGAGCCAGAACTCATTTGTTTGCACACAGATAAGTGGTTTCAAGTATTGCTATGTAACAATAACAATTAAATTCAACATCAGTTATTTATATGTACAGTTAAATGTTTAAACAACTATTAGACCCATAGATGGGATCCAAAAAGGTACTACCACCCTAAGTCAGAGTGGACCTGGGGGTAATGACAATGAGGAGATACTTCATAATCCCCAAAGCTCCAAGTCTGGAACCTTACCATCAGATGGCTTAGTGTCATACTAAGGACAGTCGTCGGGGTGGGGTGCCCTTACCACTCTGCAGAGATGCAGTCAATATATTCAACAGGTTATTTAATGCTAAAACCATCCTGATAGAAGAATACTAGTGTATTAGTCCAAAAGTGAATGTAATAGTACAACTAGATATCATGTTTGTATTTCAACAAAATTATCACTTTTGCAGGTGAATGCCAATGTTTGTTTGTTTTTTTGGTTTTCTTTTTTTTTTCCAAAATTCTACCTCAACATTGTAATTATTTGACCAAATTTTGAATAATTACCACTTGTTAAATTTATATTTTGTTTATCTATTGTATTCAAATAGATCTTTTAAAGAGTACTATCAGTTTGATCAGTTGTGTCATTTTTTGGGGTTGGGAGTCTTAAATCTCTACAGAGGATGCAGTCAGTTTATTCTGAGCCCCATTGACAAGGCAGATTGAAAGAAAACAGAAAAAGACAATAAAATTTCATGTGTTTGAGTTCAGGTGGGAAAAAATGAACACAATAAATAAGATTTAAAAGAAGTACATCAGGTAGCATGCATCTACAATTTTGAAGAGGGTCTACTCCCTCAGGTAGAGAGAAAAAAAAATAAAAAAGAAGGGAACCCTCGAGTAAAGAATATAAAAAGAGTCAAGTGGGACAATGTTTTCCATCTGGTCTACTTACTAACTTTGCATGGGTCAAAAAATATAGCAAATCTCCCAAAATGTTTTGGTGCACATTTTTGAAAATAAATCATTCCAGTCACAATCAAGCATCTGTCACTGTTATCTAAAAGTAGTAAGGGGTTGATTCATTGCTCCATGCCTGAGATACCTCATTAAGGCCATGCTGACGGAGCTAGGACTATTTTTGCCACCCCTCACCCGGAAGGATTGCTTCCTGGCAGGATTATTGCATTAAATTATTATGAATTATTACTTGCGTAGGTTGCTACCAATCCCCCACAAACACACCACAAGCCTATGCATTGTAATTATTTGACCATATTTTGACTAGCTATTACCTGATAAGTTTATATTTTGTTTATTTATCTTACTCAAATAGACCCTTTTTAAGAGATCTGCTGTTTTAATTAGATGTGCCAGTTTTTTTTTCTAGATTCATTCTACGTATCTCTTGTAAAAAAAAAAAAAAAAAAAGAGAGAGAAAGAAATAGAGAGAAAGAAAAACAGAGAGGCCAGGTTTTTCTTTTTTCTAAAATTTCAATGAGTTATCTCCTGTTTTCTTTCAAGATTCTAATGAAAATTACAGAACTGAACATCAATGGCAATATAAACCAATTGCCAGACGTACCTGGTATTCACACAAGGGAGGAATAAGAAGGTTCATTCAAAAACTCTGAAAATGAATTACTAAGTATTATCTTAAAAGAAAAAAAAACCTCACTCCTTTTCCATTTCTTCTTCCTCTCATGGAAGAACTGATGCTGAAGAAAAAGCAGTTTATTTTATCCAACTGGTAAATGAAATATAAATAATGAAAAAAAAAAAACAAACAAAAAAAACGACCACCCTGCCTGTCCTATGAAGAACAAAGCTTAAGATATTTTTGCTAGTTTTATTTTTAGATGAAGCAGTCATTTTTATTCTTAATTTTGGCAAGTATATTATCGAATCTTAATTTGTAATATTTTTTTATTTTTAAATTGCTATCAACATCACGTCAACAAGGAAGAGACCAACAACAATAAAGGATAAAGTTAAAACAAATCAAACCTATAATACATCCTTGCCTTTTTCTTTTGATCTATCGGCACTATATTGATTGCTATTGTTTTTACCCACTATCAGTGTTAGAAGTATATTTTATTCATTTTTACATGAAGCTTTGTCAATCATTATTATTTTGTCAAGTATTTTCTTTCATCTCTTGTTTTTTTTTTTGTTGTGACTGTCAACAATAGTAACTGCAGAGAATGTGGTTGATGTATTCTCAGCCCATCTAACAGAATGGAAAAATTAAAAGAACATTATCATGATTGATTTTGACTCAATATTTTCTTTCAACTTATAAATCATTAGTTGCAAGCATAATCTCTCACACACACACACAGAAGATCCAAAAGAAATACCTCACACATTTTAAACTATCACCTGTTTGGTGCAAGGGAACCAAGGCAAGTAGTAATTGTAGCTCTATCTAAGTAATATACAATCAGTTACATTAATGGCTTGGACTGGTACACACACTATGTTTGCAGCTAAAACATTTTTCAAGACTGTATAGCAATTACAGATTTACCAGAGAAATTTTTGTGCTCATTTCATATGACATCAGTATCATGCTATTCTGGATAGAAAATTAATATTGCTAAAGGCTGAAACTTCAATTACCAAGGTCTTGAAGGTGACATATCCCATTAGACTGATGTTATATAATTACAGAATGATTTTCTTATATTAATCATTTTTCGTTAATTATATTTTATCATTCGGTTTGGTTGGGCTTTGAACTATTCAGTTCTTAGTGCAGGTGCACACACATTGAATACAGTTCACGCTTGCGCGCAGAGGATATGACAATCACAAATGTCATAATAAAAACCCCAGAGAGGAAATGGGACTGGAATGTGAATGACATCATGCCCAGAAGCGATGGGCTGAGAATTTGGTGATTTCAAAAAAGACGTGAGTTGAGATTCAAATCTGGGCCGGGCCAGTCCAGCTGGGAGTTGACTGTGGACGATGCAGGAGACAGTTGGTTTGTCTGCCTCAATGGCAGACAGTTGAAGTTGAAGTCTGACCATGGAGTTCTGCAGATCTCTATCAACAGAGATTTTGGGGGATACGGGATGCGCAGTGCGTTTGTTGGGTCAGATAGTACAGTCAGCATAGTAAAAATTGTGTCTCTCTCCTTGTGTCGAAAAACTAAAGTCAAGAAGTTAATAAACGTTTCGTACCTGAACAATGGAGAGTTGTCAGTATTTTGTATTTCCCTGCATCTGTATATTTGTATAGTTGTATTGTGACTATACAACACTGAGAGATGCCGAGCTTGCCTGATATTCTTCGTGCTACTCACTGAATAAGCCTCTGGGACTTGGAGCACAATTTTGGAATTCACTGTTTTAGGCTTATTTGACCTTACATGATCATTGAGGTTCTTACAATCCTGTTATATAATTGCGGAGGAATTTTTTTATATTATCATTTTTCGTTTTATATATCTTATCATTCGGTTGAATTAGGCTTAGAACCATTCGGCTTAGTGCACGGGTAGGTGCGGACATTAACGCAGGTGTTCACGCTCACGCGGGGAGAATGTGACAATCACAGATGTCATAATAAAACCCCCAGATAGGAAATGAGACTGGGATGTGAATGATTTCATGCCCGGAAGCGATGGGCTGGGATTCTTGGTGATTTTGAAAAAAAGGAGTTAGTTGAGATTTGAACTTAGACGGGGCGAGTTGATTTTCGGAGCTCGGAGTGGCCAGGCCAGTTGGGGTCTGCAAGATGCGCCGCAGGTTGTTGGTTTAGATGGAACAGTCGACATAGTAAAAATTGTGTGTGTCTCTCTCTCTCCTCATGTTGAAAACCTAGAAGTCAAGAAGGTAATAAAAGTTTTGTACCTGAACCAAGAGAGTCGTCAGTGTTTCACGGGATTCCTATGCATGTGAACGTTTTTACATATCCATATCATGGCCATATTACAATCCAAGCAAAATTCTTTGAATTATCTGATTACAGGACTGTGATCAACTGCACTGTCACTTTTTGTAAACAAATAATTTTGGTTGCTTCTGTGGCATAGTTGAAATTTGTAAAGCAAGCAAGGGTAAACTTTCTCAAGTAGTTGGCCACATGAGATATGGTTCATCAACAGTTGAGCCATACTATTAATAAATTTAAAGGTAATTTTATGTTGAAGGTACCTCAACCATTTTAACTACAGAAGACCATACACATTAGCATCTGCCTTAGAAATAGGGAAAAGCTGATTTTTTTCTCTTCAGTAAAAAACATCTTTTCTATGAAAAAATAGAAGCAGGCTATTCAAAAAGCACCATGGACTGCAGTTTGCCCTTGATTATTTTAAAACATAAGTTCCCAAATTAGACTATAATGTACATTTCTCCGTGTGGCTTTCAAATAAAACAGAGATAAGCAATGCCCAACATGTCAGCACACCAACTACCACAATACTACCAACCACAGTGGATAACTTCCATGACTTGAACAGCGCTACAAACTAGCATGTACAAAAATATAGCTAAACTTTTGGCTTCCTCTCATATTTTTCAAGAAGTAGAGAATCTTAACACTTCCTAAAAATTTTTTAAAAAATTTAACACACATAAATATATAGATAATTACGTTATTTTTCTTTTTTTAATATGCCAAGTGGCAGAAGATCCCTCCTCCACCGGCCCAATCCTTAGCGAAAGTTATTGCTAAGAACATCTTCATTCAGACATTTTAATAGAAGAATTTCCTTCCTGCGAGAAACACATTTGGAATTTAGTGAATCCCCACTGACATTGTTAAACAAATCATTCACTTCCATCTGAAACAAACTTATTCGAGACGAGACAGTTTTTGTTTATATTCAAATATTAAAATCATTAAAAACTTACATTTAGTTTGATGAATAGCATGGTTTAATTTTATTACTGTCCAAATACTAAATTCATCTCTCACTTCCTGACAAAGTTTATAAACTACTGCTAAGCAGTATAATTCAGTTCTGTTATTATTCCTGCATCAAATTAACCATTACTTTATCTTTAAAGTATCTAATAAACCAATGGCAACTAGTACAATTCAGTTTAATTATTATTTCTGTACTAAACTGACTTACTTTATTTTAAAAATATCCAATAAACTGAAGGCAAATAGTAAAATTCAATTTTATTATAAATTCAGTACGAAATGAATACTTTATTTTAAAAATATCTAATAAACCAGTGGCAACTAGTACAATTCAGTTTTATTATTTCTGTACTTAAATGTTTCTTTATTATAATCATCATTATCATCAATTTGCATAGGCAGCATGGAGTTCCCTCTCACCTTCCATCCCTATCATCCATCACACCTGGTAGATCTTCTAGGCTGCCTCTAGAATCCTCACAGAGCTCATGTAAGTAAGTTGGCCAACAGAAGTACATCTATATGTACAAGTCCATAAGAAAACATTACTTATGAATTTGTCCCATCTTCCCCAGCAGTGGCAAGCAGTAAAATTCAAATTTATCATTTCTGTGCTAGATAATTACATTTTTTTAGAAATATCAAACTAAAGACAACCAATAAGATTCGGTCCTATTATCATTTCTTTACTAAACTGACCTTTATTTTATATCATAAAGAAAGTAAGCAAAGTTTAATCCTTAGTTTTACTTGCCCAGTCAGATGGGGCTGTAGAATACACTGACTGTATCTCTACAGATGGGTAAGACTCCCCCCAATGAGAGTCCTGGATATGACACTAAACAATCTGATGGTGAGACTACAGTAATGCTGGAGCTTTGGGGAATGCGGAGTACCCTGTTACTGCCATCACTGCCAGGTCCAATCTGGCTCGGAGTGTTAGCACCTGATAGGGACCCTATCAGGTGCAATTGGTCAATAGAACTAAACTATATGCTTGTGCTATTGTGAATTGTTTGAGATGGGACTACTTTGACATTTAAACTGCATACTTATGTTCAACTGAATTGTATGAAATAGAACTGTTTTTTGATATTCAAACTGTATATCATGCTAAACAGGATTGTTTGAAATAGAAATGCTTATATGTATAAAAATGGATTTGGTAT
Organism: Sepioteuthis lessoniana; assembly: GCA_963585895.1. NCBI lineage: Eukaryota > Metazoa > Mollusca > Cephalopoda > Myopsida > Loliginidae > Sepioteuthis > Sepioteuthis lessoniana. The sequence goes on from CAUZXS010004276.1 coordinate 449,954, forward strand.
TAATAACCTACAATGGTTGATGTGCCATAAAACCAAACCTTAGTTTTATATTTGTGTCACTACCTAAAAGTACATATATCCAGATGGCCTGAATTCCAGTGGTGGGATCCCGATAACTACATTACTATTGGCCAGCAAGAACACAGTGCTTGTGATGTATCTGTTATTGGCATAGGAAATAGGCATGGTGACCAGAATTTAAATCCTGGATGAAACGTTTTATATAGTACTAATACCCTGGAGAGTATGGATCTAACTACTCTCCCTCCTGTTATGGGTAAATAGAGCAGACTGGCTCTTTAACCTTGGTATGGCAACTAGTCTAGGAGAAGGAAAACTTAATTCCAAACTATTAAACCTATACTTAAAAAGTTGATCTTGTATTACATCCTGCTCATTCAGAGGGATAGGTATATATATATATATATATATATATATATATATATATGTATTATTCAGTCCAGTTAAACCGGAGTCAGGAATAATTCCATCAGGACAAAAAATCATTCAACTATGAATATTTGAATTTTCCTGGTAAAAAGGTCAATGTAACTGACATCACAAAGCAATAATTTCTTTAAGAAAAACCAAAAACCGGTCACATTAGGATTATAAATTTATTTCCATCCTGTTATGAGTATTGATATGAATCAATAAAACCAAAAATAACAGGACTTCTTCAGATCCAATGGATAAAATAATTCAGAATAGACACAAGAAGGAAGGGTGGGAGGGGGGTAGAAGAGGGGTGAAGAGTTTCCTCCCCATTTCACCCATTTCCTGTTTCTAGTTTTTATTACCGGTTGGAATTACAGTAAATTAAATTTTTTAATTTTTAAATTCTAAATACATTTAAACTTAAAACTCCAGATTTAATAATAATTTAGGGAAGTACAACATTTCTTAATAACCTTACGTAAGGATACAGTAATACTTATCTTAAATTCAAAATTTTGAATTTAAATTTTAAATTCAAAATTAATATTCAAACCTATTATTTCAGTTACCCTTCCATTGAAAAGTACGTACACATCACATGGTATCTTCTCATCTTTTTATTTTATCTTATTTTATTCATTTCACCTCAAATTTCAAATTAATCCTGTGATTTTGTTAATTATCTATGATAATTTGTCTATAGTTTAAGTTTATTCCTATGTCTACATCTAGCTATTAATTCACATCGCTGACTTAATATAACCAATCAGGCTGTTAAATAACTGATTACGTTTTATATTTTCAGCTAATTTTTCCAGCCAGGAGCCCAAGGTGGAGGGCCAGCAGCACTTGAGGTGGCACTCAGGGTTCTATGTGATTAATATTTGTTTTTGTTATTTCTATATTAAAATCCTGACTATATTATATAAGTAAGTAACTAAGTTGGCTGACCATAGTCGAGGGAGACCCAAAGGCTCCTTTTACAAGGTATAGGTGAGGGTGCTACTCCTTTACTTGGATTGTTCCACTTACCTTTGATCCATATCTTATAATGCTAAGCGTTAAGCAAGGAGAAATCAAGTACCATTTTTTGAGCCTTTGGTATGACTCGACCTGAGATTGAACCTTGGTCTCCTGGGCCATCAGCAAACACTCTAACCATTATGCAAATTTTTAGATGCTTTTTCTTGTAATTCACTCAGACTATCAATCTGTTGCTGGTCAGCCAACACCGGTGTGTCCATGATTGGTAGTTCACAGAACATCATTTATGAGTTTATCCTTGCTTCTCCAGCAGTATCCAGCAAAGACTTGCATTCATCAGCTCTGTGTGGACACTGGATATCATCTAAAGGAACTACTAAGAGCAATGGCTGATAGGGACGGATGGTGTGAGAGACCCAAGAGAATCTGAGCAATCAGCATGACTTGATGATGAGGAACAACATGGATTCAAAATAATGAAAGATAAGCCCTTGGTGAGATTTGAACTCCTATCTCCTTGTTAGCAATGTTTCATCATGTAAAGAATAAAAAAGAAACTACTGTTTTGTCATTTTAATGCTAAGTGTCTCAGAAACTAGTAGACAAGTTCCCCTAACGAAGGAGCACTGTCTCATCAACCGAGACAGACATCAACAAATGACTAGCAAAGGCATGGACAGCAATCAACAGGCTATTGGTCATATGGATCTGACCAATAAAATGAAACGCAATTTCTTCCAAGTAGCAGTCATGTCGATACTGCTGTATGGATGCACTACATGGAGAAAAAGTTTAACAGCAATTACACAAGAATGCTATGAGCAATATTGAACAAGCCCTGGAGGTAGCACCCTACAAAACAGCAGTTATACAGCCACTTACCACCCATCACAAAAACTATCCAAGTTAGACGAACTAGACATGCGGGACACTGCTGAATAAGTAGGGAGAAAACTCATAAGTAACATACTCCTGTGGACCCCTTCACATGGACGAGCAAAGGCAGGACGACCAGCTAGCAACTACATATAACAGTTCTGTGCTGATATGAGATGTAGCCCTGAAGACCTGCCGGAAGCAATGGACGACAGAGAAGGGTAGCAAGAAAGGCTCAGGGATATCCGTGCTGATGGCATGACATGATGTTGATGAAGTGTTGTAAGGGAGGATATTTCCCTTACAACAAAGTTGAACTCGTAATACATAATACAGATTACACGAGGTTAGCACTACAACCCTCCTGCAGAGCTAGTCTCACATTAATTCATTACCAAGCATTTTGACTCATTGTTATATTCCTTTATACAAAAAGGTAATAAACCTATTGTTAACCTTCCAAATTCAATGCTGTTACTAATAACTCAGTCACAACATTTTGGCAATAAAGAAGTAGTAAGAAAGTAGTAAGTAATAAAGAAGTAGTAAGTAAGTAATAAAGAAGTAGTAAGTAAGTAGTAAGTAATAAAGAAGTAGTAAGTAATAAAGAAGTAGTAAGTAAGTAATAAAGAAGTAGTAAGTAGTAAGTAATAAGGAAATAGTAAGTAGTAAGTAAGTAATAAAAAAGTAGTAAGTAAGTAGTAAGTAATAAGGAAGTAGTAAGTAAGTAGGAAGTAGTAGTAAGTAGTAAGTAATAAAGAAGTAGTAAGTAGTAAGTAAGTAGGAAGTAGTAGTAAGTAATAAGTAAGTAGTAAGTAAGTAATAAAGAAGTAGTAAGTAATAAGGAAGTAGTAAGTAGGAAGTAGTAGTAAGTAAGTAGGAAGTAGTAAGTAGTAGTAAGTAAGAAGTAAGTAAGTAGGAAGTAGTAGGAAGTAGTAAGTAAGTAGGAAGTAGTAGTAAGTAGGAAGTAGTAAGAAAGTAGGAAGTAAGTAAGTAGTAAGTAGTAGTAAGTAAGTTGTAAGCTGCTTGTGGTATAATGGTTATCGTGGTAGGAAATGGACACAGCTACCAACATTCAAATTGATTGGTTCAAGACATTGGTTGATATTTTTCATTGCACTAATACAAGTATGAATCTAACCATTTACCCTTCAGCTATGTATAAATAATACAACAGAATGAGCTCTTTAACCTGAGTATGGCAACACATCTAGGAGAAGGTAAACTCTCAATTCAGATCTGTAATACTCTGCATAAAAATTGACCATGGGTGACAAACTGCTCATAGGGAAGTGGTTGGATAAATACTTACTAAATAATATTCATCAAACTTTACTGGTTGGGGCTGTAGAATACACCAACTGCATCTCTGCGAAGAGGTAAGATGCCCTCCCAAACAAGTGTTCTGATATGACATTAAAAATATCTGATCATGAGGCTCCAGTATTGCTGGAGCTTTGGTGAATGCAAAGGGCCCCATCATTGCAATTGCTCCCAGAGTGGTAGCACCTGATTGGGCCCTGTCTATAGGTCAAATAGAACTGTTTGACATTTAAACTGAGAGCAAACAAAAGACTTATGCTAAATTGAATTGTTTGAAATAGAACTGTTTGATCATCTAACAATGTGTAAACAATGACAGATTTTTAATTGAATTGTTAGTGATACATAGCAATAGTTGAAACCATTTAACTTTGTTGACTTATGCTAAATAGAACTGTTTGATCAGTTAACTGTATGTGAACAAATGACTGATGTTTAATTGAATTATAAGTAATACATCACAATACTTGGAACTATTTAACTTTGTTGATTTAGTTTCTAAATCATATATATCTAATATATATGTATAAAATGGATTTGGCATTAAATAACCTACAATGGTTGATATGCCATAAAACCCAACCAAACTAAATCATATATATCTAATATATATGTATAAAGTGGATTTGGCATTAAATAACCTACAGTGGTTGATATGCGATAAAAACCAACCTAACTAAATCATATATATATATCTAATATATATGGATAAAGTGGATTTGGCATTAAATAACCTACAGTGGTTGATATGCCATAAAAAACAACCAAACTAAATCATATATATCTAATATATATGTATAAAGTGGATTTGGCATTAAATAACCTACAGTGGTTGATATGCCATAAAGAACAACCAAACTAAATCATATATATCTAATATATTTGTATAAAGAGGATTTGGCATTAAATAACCTACAAGGGTTGATATGCCATAAAACCAAATCAAACTTTATGTTGAGAAAAATATCTAAAAATGGTGGTGGCTAAAGGAGAATAGTTTTTCTCAATAGTTAAATGAGCTACTTTTAATATTCTATATTAAAGTCTAAATCAGATGATCTCTATTCAAACTAATATCTGGTACAAAAATGGCACATCAATACAATTTAACTTGTTTTTTGTATTGATATAGTAATACCAACACTGCTGTAATATTTTGCTGAAATACTACAGCGGTGTTGGTACTATGACCAACTATTACTGTACCTTTTCTTTTAATTACATAGAATTTAACCCTGCTTACAAAGCAAATATCTACACAGCCAATTTCCACAAACAGATGTCATATTGGTTTGGTTTTATGAACCTATTTACATCAGCTCTGTGCAGATGCAGGACGTAGTTTGAAAGATCATTTGGGATTGATGGATGATAGGGGCAGATGGACAGAGAGACTCAGGGAGTCACTTTTCTATCAGACACAGGCACACAGAGGCTAATTGAAAAGTAACTTCTTATTACAAAGTTCTTATAATTTATTTCTTATGGTGTGTGTGTGTGTGTGTGTGTGTGTGTGTATATATATATATATATATATCATAACACTGTGGTTGTCACTAAATCACTTTGTGGGTTTGTGTCAAACCAACTGCTATATAATATGGAAAGTGCTCAATATCTAGGATAGAGATATTATATTTTCATTTTCTTAACTACCTGATGATAGATCTTTTGCAAAAAACTCCATGAAACCCAGGGGTCGCAGTCTAAATTCCATGAATTAAATATATATATATACACACACACACACCATAACAGAAATGGCATTTATTGAGATATCAAAAATTTTCTAACTGTGACAACATTAAGATATTATAACAGAAAATGAAAAATATTTAATTCAATTTGCAATTTAATAAATGTAGAGCTGATGTTTGTGCTCATCTGAATCATTGTAATTTCTAAAAGGGAGATAACTATCAATGCTAGTTATAGAGTATTCCCCTTTTTCTTCCCACCCGCCACTCAAGTTAATTATAATACAAATTCTGCAAGATGGATGTAATTTGATATTAAACTTAAGCACCAAAGCAAGTAATAATAATAATAATAATAATAATAATAATAATAATAAGCTGTTGTCTTTCTGTTCAAACTATTTGCAGACCAATTACAAAACATTATCTTCAAACTAACTAGATTTACAGAATTTCTCCAACTACAACATTTCACTCTCCAACACCATAGAAGCACCGACATCCACAACTGATTGCCACTTACAATTTGTACGAATGGATAACAAGAAAATACAGCCTATCCTGCCCAAACATCAATTCACAACAGAATAACTTAGGAGGCAAAGGTAGAGTCTGTCCTTTTCTCTTTCCTGAACTGAAAAATCGTGCATACACATTTCCTGCTTATCTCTGTAACTAATGTTATAGCTGTTGTTATTATATAATCTGTAATTGTATGCTTACAACAAGATGTCAAGTGGCTATTACAAGGAACAAGTGACAACAAGTCTCCTGCACCTTCCACAAAACCCTTACAAATTCGATCAATGTTAGAGGATAGTCTTCTCAATCATTCCTTAAAAAAAAAAAAAACAACTACTTTGCGGTTTTGAAATAAATTCCCTTTATTTATTGAATGACCCAACATAGTAGGGCAGAATGGGGGTCTTTAACATTGGCATGGAAACTATTCAAGGATAAGGAAAATTTGTATACGGCTCATGACAGAAGAATCCACAGGAAAAAGATTTAATAATTATACTTTTTTATATCCTGAAGTTATTAGGTTAAGGTTTCTTTGTTTAGTGGCATATCAACCTTTGTAGGTTATTTAATGCCAAAGCCATCCTTCTAGAAGAACAGCAGTTATGCTATTTAACCCATAGCTGGGAGGTTTGGGGGGCTCATACCTTTCCCAAGGGCATTCTGCAGTCTAGCACTTTAACCATTACGCCATGAGGACTCCTCTCCCCACCTTTTATAATAAATAATACCTAATAATATCCATTTTGATTGTCTAATGTTTCACTGGAAAAAATAAAATCCAACTATATTTGGTTTAGAAAAAAATTAACTTTTTATTATTTATTTTAAATTAAAAGAATCATTGAGTGTATACTTATTTAGGAATGAAACTGAATCTATGTATCATGCCAGCCTAATTGGCTGGGGCTGTAGAATACACTGACTTAATCTCTGCAGAGGAGTAAAACCCCTCTCCAACTTCTCCACTGCAGGCAGGATGCAACACAAGGTCAATATTTAAGTAGAGTACTACTGGTTTAAATTCAGAGTTTTCTTTCTCTTAAATTGGTTGCTTACCTAAGACTAAAGAATCCTGTCTGTCCTCTCCATTACACAGTGTGCTATGAAAATCTAAACTCAAGAAATTTTTTTAAGATAATTTTATTACTTGTCTGGAATTTGTTTATTCAAAAGTGTTGACTAACCGGACATAACAAAAAGTGCTCAATATCAAGAGTTAGAGCTACTGTATAATTTATGCCTATTAACAACAATTGCAAAAGTTTTCAGCCACTTGAATCTTTTGGTTTCCTAAGAAACAGTTTTCTTAGGAAACCAAAAGATTCAAGTGGCTGAAAACTTTTGCACAGTCTTTTTGGGGCAGGATATCACACAGCTTTCTACCTTAGTCAGAATCTAAACAGCAAAATATATAAAATTAACTCGCAAACTCTTAAAAAAAATAAAATAAAATAAAAGGCACAGTGGTAAACATCAAAAGAAATATATAAAAAATTTATTATATACAAGCATATCAATTTAATAAAAAAAAAAAAAAGGAAAAGTTTGTGACCATAGTCAAGAGCAACTAAAAGGCTCCTTTTTCAATTGCTATGACACCAAGGTGTAGGGGAAGGCGCTACTTCTTTTCCTGGATTGCTCCACACCTTGTAATGTTGAGTGTTAAGCAATGAGGTATCAAGTAGCATTTTTTGCGGCTTTGGTATAACTGGACCTGGGATTGGACCCTGGTCTCCTGGGCCCTTGGCGAACACTCTTACTCACTAATAATTTTCATGATGTAGCTCTATATGAGGATCATTCAATAAATAAGGGGAATTTTAAAAAATAAATAAATAAATTCTTTTTTTTTTTTCAAATTTTTTTCCATGATTGGAAACCATACATTGTTTGGAATTGGTTTATAAATACGAATAAGTAAGTAAAGTTGGCGACCTTAGTCGAAGGTGACCCGAAGGCTCCCTTTTCAATAGCTACTACACCGAGGTGTAGAGGAGAGTGCTATTCCATTCCCTGGATCGATTCCCTGATCCTCCCCTTATAATGCTGAGTGTTAAGCAAAGCAGCATCATTTACCCATTTTTTGAGTCTTTAGTATGACTCGACCTGGGATTGAACCCCAGTCTCCTGGACCATTGGCAAACACTCTACTCATTAGACCAATGGCCTAGTATCGAGCTACAAATGGAATTGATGATTTTTATGCATACATATAGTTACTACTAAGTTTTGCACAAAGATAGCAAACTTCAAACTGGTAAAGGTGTAAAAACATATTTAAGTCGGTATATCCATTACACCTGATTTAATAAAGTTACACATGATTGTGGTTTGGTTTGGTGCCCGTGGTGTAATGGTTATCATTGTAGGAAATGGACACGGCGATATGAGTTCAAATCCTGGACCAGGCTAATTGCATTTCACATAGCACTAATACCCTTGGGAAAGGTATGAATCCAATTATTCTCCCTCCAGCTATGGGTAAATAGTAGGACAGACTAGGTTCTTCAGCCTTGGTGAGGCAACTAGTCTAGGAGAAGGAGAACTCTGAATTCAAACCTGTTAAACTCCGCTTAAAAATTTACCTTGTGTCATATCCTGCCCGAGCGGAAGGGTTGGTAAATATGGATTGTGGTTTGGTTTGGTTTGGTTTGGTTAGTTGGATTTTATGGCATATCAACTCCTGTAGAAATCCTTTTTACAGATATATATTTAACATATGTATGCATAAAAACATAGTCTGTAGCTAACATGGTTTTTAGTTTGGTTTGTTTTGGTTTTATAGCATATCAACCATTGTAGTAGGTCATTTAATACCAAATCTTATTTATACATATAGATATATATGGTTTGGTTTGGTTTGGTTTGGTTTAGTTTTATGGCATATCAACCATTGTTAGTTATTTAATGCCAAATCCTCTTTATACATATAAACATGTTTGGTTTGGTTTGGTTTGGTTTTATGGCATATCAACCATTGTAGGTTATTTAATACCAAATCCAGTTTATACATATATTAGATATACATAATTTTAAACATAAGTCAACAAAGTTAAATGGTTCCAAGTATTGCTTTGTATCACTAACAATTTAATTAAACATCAGTGATTTGTTTACACACAGTTAAATGATCAAACAGTTCTATTTCTAACAATTCAATTTGGCATAAGTCATTTGTTTCATTCTTGATGACACTTAGATCTTCTGATTTTTTATTTAGTCTTCAAACCTGCTCAGGAAAATCTTTCAAAAAATTAAAAGAAGAAATGAATTCTTTACAGAAATCATCAATGTTGCTTATGTCTGATGGAAAAACTAACAAAGTCTACAGGTATTATAAGCTATTTCTAGAATCCTCTGGATTAATGGCAATGATGCTTCAACCCTGAAAACATGACTGACCTCAATCATCATCTCATAAAAATTAGTTAACAGTTGTTTTTTTTTTGTAACTATAAAAAAATTTTTTTGCACCAATATGCGTATATATATATATATATATATATATTATACCATGTGGAGTAGTGGTAAGGGTGGTATGTCTGTATTTGTGTGTGTGTATATATTTGTAACTAAATTTCTTTTTTTATACCAGTATGTGTGTGTGTTTATATATATATATATATGACCACAGAGTCATCGTTTGATAAAGGATTTGTTAGCAGTTGTTTTTTTTATTTTTATCTTTTTTATAGCAGTGTGCTTATGATGTGAACGTAAGAAAGTGTATCATATATTTATAAAATACACTTTCTTACCAATATGTATGTGTGTGGGAATATATATATATATATATATATATATATATATATATATATATATATAATGGGAGAGGGGTACTTCATTATTTAAAGCTCGATAAACAAGTAATGAATCTATAATTAGCCAGTCAAAGTCACCAACATAACCCAAGCAATGTATGATAAAACAGAAACTGTTAGTCTCACACTTATTCAGGAAAGATCACAAATTTTTCTTTAGCCTACAAAAGATTGTCTTAATCACTTCAATTAGATTGACCTCATGCTTGACCACTGCTCCAATTTTAAAAAAATAAAAATCTGAAGAGTGGTCAAACAAAGCCAGGTAGTGGGGGGAAAGAGAAAACAAAAGAGACAGAAGGAGGACTATTTCCAGGAGGCACTGGACAAAAGGAAGTGACCATTGCATAGTTAGACTCTGACTTTTCTGAAGAGATTTTCTGTGTCATTTACTAAACCATATGATTGCATAGGCACATCTACACATTTGAGTTTTAATGAGAGATGAAACAGTAAATTTGTTAAAAATAGATGCATTAAAAATAATAATTATAACAATAAATGAATAAAAAAACAAAAACAAAAAAAAAAACAATTGCTCTGACGGTCGTTCAAAATGTTCTAAGCCTCACCAACAAAGAAGAGAATAACTGAACATTTTTGTTGAGGCAACATACAATCATTTCTTATAAAACTAGATAACTAATTCAGCTTTTTCTAGTTTTATAAGTGGTAATATTTTGCCACACTAAAAACGTTCTTTCCAAGAGGGATGGGGGTGAAGCTTAAAACTTTTTCAACACTGTTTATATAATAACGGCATTAAAATCAAAAACTATATAATAAATGCATTAAAAACACTACTGATGTTTTGGACAGATTTCGGTGATTTTACTTTATTTTCAGTAATAATACTGTAAACAGAATTTCCTTAACATTTCGAATGATGATAACGGATCTCAAAATTGCAAGGGTCTTTAAAATAGCCTAATATCATACTGGATACACTGTGATGGTATTATAAACAGGAGACTGATCAGTTTACTGAATAAGAATGAAGAATCAGAATATAACCTCCTTGCTTTATTTAAAAATTTCAGATAAAATTATTTTATTTTTATTTTATGCATTATGAATATGAGTATCCTTATCATTGTTTTTATCGTATATTCTCTTTTGCTGTCATTCTTATAATCTTAAATATTTCTTCTTTGGAATTTTTTTATTTTTATTTTACATAAACTTACTTTTTGGAAGTAAGTGTCGGCTAAAAAAACGACTAATAAAATTTAACATACTGAAAAAAAAGAAGGAAAAAAGTTTAAAAAACTAGAATTACATGGAAAAACAAGCAAATTACAAACATAAAATAATTTAATTTTAGTTTATATATATATACAAGAGAGAGAGAGAGTGAAATAACATTTAAAGTGAATCCAAAAAAATAAACATTTCAAAATACAGTTTCATTTGGTTGGGTTTTATGGCATAACAACCATTATGGGTTATTTAATGCCAAATCCTTCTTACATATATTATGATTTGTGAATGCATTATTTGTAGATAACATTTTTAAATGAGCCAGAGCTCATTTGTTTGTACACAGTTAAATGGTTATACATATGATTTGTTAGTCAATAGTTTATAGGTAATCTAATTTTTAAATGAGTCGGGGTTAATTTGTTTGCACGCAGTTAAACGGTTCGAAATATTCAAACACAAATCGTTCCATTAGGTATTAATCATTTGTTTCATTATGAATGGTTTCAAACATCACAATGTAACATTAACTATTCAATTTGGGCACACAGTTAAAGCATTTCATGGATTGCTATGTGTCCCTAACAATTCAATTAAACAACAGTCATTTGTTTACACACAGTTAAATGGTCAAAGAGTTTTATTTTTACCAATTTGATTTAATGTAAGTCATTTGTTTGCACACAGTTTAAATGTCAAACATTTCTATTTGACTCAATAGATAGGACCCGATCAAGTGCAACCACTCTGGGCCAGAGTGAATCTGGGAGCGATGGCAATGAAGAGGTACTCCGTATTCCCCAAAGCTCCAAGGCTGAAGCCTTGCCATCATATTGTTTAATGTCATATCCAGTACACTTGTTGAGGGGGGGTTCTTAATCCTCTGTAGAGATGCCATCGGTGTATTCTACAGCCCAAGTCAACTGAGCTATATACATACAGATCACAACTGCCAGTTTTACAATTTGTTTATAATCAGGTGTATTATGAAAAGTTTTTCTTAATTCGTTAAATGTGTTTTTAGGTATGTTTTGGAATTCCTTTTTTAATTCGCTTATTTTGTTCTATTTTAAATAATAAGCATAATCATGAAAAGAACTGTATGATGATCATAAGTTGGGAATTCTATATATTTTTTGTTTAAAAATATATATATGAGAGAGAGAGAGAAAGAGAGGTTGGTTGTTTGGTTGGGTTCTAAGGCATATCAACATTTGTAGGTTTCCTTCTTTAATTTCTGAAGCAAATGATAGTAATGACATTCTCATGAGAATACACTCTTTTTTTTTATAGGGTCACTGAGTATAGATTCTTTATCTCAGAAATTCAGACAAAAATATTTAATCTGATTTAAAGTGGATAATTTAAAAGGTCTAACTCTGGAAAAAAAAAAAAAAAAAAAAAAAAAGGATAAACTAGTCATCAATCAAAGGAAGAAATCATCAAACAATCTAATTCCTATCAAGGGGGAAAAAAAATAAAGAAATAAGAGAGAAAGTGATTCTACAAGTGAAATTAAAAGATTAGACACAGAAGTGTAGGTTGTACTAAAAGATCTTGGAAGACATTAGTGATGATAGTGTAAAGTAAAGGGCTAAGGTCTGGGAAGATGCTTCAGTATTTCGAGACTGAACTTATATCTGTCATATAACAGTTATTATACTAAGAATCTAAATAAAACCAATGAACCAAATAGGTAGCAAGAGAAACAGTAGGTTTATCAGTTCCTTTAAAATAAGTACTGTGATTATTTATGTATAATATGCATTAATGTATAACATACCAATAACTTTGGATTACAAAATTCTGGAAAACAAAAAAAAAAAATTTTGAAGCAGCTAAATTCAACCTAAACTTAGTATTTATTCAACATTTTATCAGTTTGTACTGACGAAAAACAAGAAATCGATATAGTTTACGTTATGTCTTAAAAAACACAAAATTTACACAGTATTTAGAGCAAATACACAAAAAGACAACAGGTTTGTGGTGAAAATAAGCTCACATTAAGAGAAAGAGAATTATAAGCCAACACACATTCCAGTCCATATTTCTCTGTAAGGTGTAAAACACATTAGTTTCGACTATAGATATATCTTACTTTCAGACATCCTGTCTGGAATAGGATGAGGCATGTGGTTAGAAAAAAAAATTATGTAGTTCTCTTGTATAATACGCACTCCCCCAACTTTTGGGCTGAAAAATCTGAAAAATACAGTGCCTTATGCACAAATAATTATGGTAATTATTGTTGTAATTAGGTTGACTAATTGGTTTTAATCACATGTCTCTTACTCCTTGGCAGAGGAAACAGTCAGCATATTCTAAGCTTTTAGCTTTTACATAGTGTAACAGTTATAGGTGTTGGTTCACGAAGCTTCAAAGAGACAATCATCTAGAGGTTGCAGGTTCAATCCTGACTGCAGGCAAGTAACAATACAGGAATACTTAAAACTTGTACTCAATTATAGTTAACAGAATCAGTGCAAGCGACCCCCGTGGATTAAGTTAAGGACATGATTCAAAGTTCTGTGTAGGCTCCCTACTTCGACAAGAAACACCTGAAGAAGGCCAGAGGATATATCGGCTGAAATGTTATGAATATAACAATAAAAATGAAGACAATAGTCTGAAAACCCGGATTGATAAAGTGGTCATCTATTGAAATACTGAACAGACTCATTATCACTTAACTTCAATGATTTGGTGCTTTCAGTGGGACTTAACTAAGGCATGCTTAATCCGCTGTATGTCATTTATTAAGCTTGGCTTCATTTAGCACAAGCCCTGGAGTATGAAGCACCCAGTGAGAACCAAACTCATTAATAATAGTCAGCTAGCAAACTGTCTGATAAAATAAAATACAGTTTTTTCCAAGCAGTGGTCGTATCAATATTGCTATATGGATATACCACATGGACACTAACTAAGCACATGGAGAAAAAGCTTGATGGCAATAACACAAAACAGCAGCTGTACAGCCACCTACCACCCATCACAAAAACTATCCAATTTAGACGAACCAGACATACAGGACACTGCTGGAGAAGTAAGGATGAACTCATAAGCAATGTACTCATGTAGGCCCCCTCATAAGGACAAGCAAAGGTTGGATGACCAGCTAGAACAGCTCTGTAACAATACAGAATGTAGCTTGGAAGACCTGCTGGAAGCGATGGACGATAGAGACAGGTGGCAAAAGAGGGTTGAGGAAATCCATGCTAGCAGCACGACATGATGATAATGCTTTTTAATGAGAATCTTTATTTTGTTTTTAGATTAGTTTCAGTTTAAAGTTTTACTCAGAAATACAGAGTATTATAAATTGCAGCATATACGTCAAACTTTTAAGCCTGAAAAAAATCTCAAGAAAACTAGGGGACGGGAAAGCTAAAATCCAAACTTTTACCACTAAGTGTTCAACCAGTGATACAATACTCCTAACAATTGATATACACTCCTTAACATAACTCTAGGAGACTGCCATAAACATTTCCCACTTAACCTTGTGTTTGGTGAACATATTTGACAAATTAACACAGAGATTAATATAAAATTAAGAAATTCTAACACAAATTTAGTAGGTTTGCTAATATACCTATAAGTATAAAAGTAAACTTGAAAATTTCTCACAAAATATCTAATAACGCTTATAGTGAAAGGCATTACAGTTAATGTTTTGATGCAAGTAGTTTGGCCTTATATGCTTTTGTAAAAGGTTATCATAGCTTATCCTCATGGGTAAGTTTTGGTTTACCCATACCCTACTGTGTGTTTTATATTTGATGGGGGAGTTGGCCTATACAGCAGGTCTAGGCTAGGTCTAACCTAGAATTTTGAGGTAAAAATCTTGGTCAATATGCCAGATCTCTTGTTTTTTGCTTAGATGTGGAACAATTCTGTACGAATGAATCTCATTTGATGCTCCATTCATAGGGCCTTGTGTCATACCTAAGAATAAAAGCTTAGTAAATCACTAATATGCTAGCTTAACTTGTATGCTACAATTGACGGTAACTTTATGATCTCTCTCCCTCTACACATTCTCTTTTTCACTATAAGATCTCTCTCTCTCTCTCTCTCTCTCCACATTCTCTTATTCACTTTAAGATCTCTCATTCTCTCTCTCTACACATTCCTTTTTCACTTTATAATCTCTCTCTCTCTCTCTCTCTCTTTACACATTCTCTTTTTCACTTTAAAATCTCTATCTTTACACATTCCCTTATTCACTCTAAGATCTCACTCTCTCTCTCTCTCTACACATTCTCTTTTTCACTTTATGATCTCTCTCTCTCTCTTTTCACACTTCCTTTTTCACGTTATGTTCTCTCTCTCCCTCTACACATTCCCTTTTTCACTTTATGATCTCTCCCTCTCTCTCCACACTACTTTTTTCACTTTATAATCTCTCCACATTGCCTTTTTCAATTTATGATAAAAATAAACTGTGGTATTGTGAATAATCTTTATTTACTGAACTCTGTAAATATTCATAAGATTAATAACAGAAATATCAATTTGTATAACATTCCTCAAATTGTACTAGACTAGTATGACACTCAAAAACTGAGGTTTCAATACTGGCTAGTTCTTCAATATACACATATAAATGGCGTAATGGTTATCATAGTAGAAAATGGACTTATTATCTGAACTTCAAATTCTGTAGAAGACTGTTTGCATTTCAT
>CAUZXS010004277.1:0-48528 GCA_963585895.1 Sepioteuthis lessoniana
AGAGTTCTTGTTCATTTATACTGAATTTTGGAGAGCCTAGCTTCAATTTTATTGAAGAAAGATATCTCCATGGCGACGAGAAATGACGCGAGTCACGAGCCTTAGCAAAGATTTTAACTGATTACAGATAACTTTATGTTCAGACTAATTAAACAAGTCTCATAAGTTACAAGAGATGACGAGATTTACAACTCAAAATGAAAGCTCTTTTTTATTAGATCTAACTTTTTTCTTTAAAATGACTAAGGAAATGTCACTGTTTACAAATTTTCATTGATTTCCAATAACTGTTTTCTAAATAGTGAAGAAATAAATCTCAAATGATAAAAGTCACGCAGTATATCGAATTTTTTTATTTTTTTATTACCACTAACTTTTTCCTAATCACTGTCGACAAAAATTTCAACGGTTATGAAAAATGACGAAATTCACAAACACAAGTGATAATCAGTTGATTTTAGCTTGGTTTCTTTGTTTAGGGACATATCAACCTTCGTAGGTTATTTTATGCTAAATCCATCTTTCTAGAAGAGGAGTGGTACTAATAAGAACCTAGCTGGAAAAAGTAAGAGGATTCATACTGTTCTTAGGGGAATTAGTCTGTGAATGAATGTAATAGTACGACTGGAGTTAGAAATTGCTTACTACGATGTCGAGGTCCAGCATATTAACCGCTACGATACTACTGTTCCTCCTTATCTTTTGTGTATAATTTTCACTTCAAGTAATTATTCTTGATAGAGATAATTCGCAGAGTTGAATGGTTTAATTTACTTTTAGCTTATACTAACAATTTATGGATATAAGTATCTCTCCCATTTTATAATAATAATGATAATAAATTGTTTGAACACAGTTATGGAGTTTCAAGTATTCCTAACTCATACCAGTAATTTTCAAATAGATTTGGTCGAACGACAGATGAGACACTGACAAGCACTAAAACAATGTGTCAGACTGTATCTGGGAGCAATGGCAACAAAGAAGTGACAACAAACTTCCCAGCGATCCATAACAGCTGCCTCACTAACAGATATGATTTAGTATCGTGCCCAGTGACCCCGTTTTTATTTGTGGAAATCTTATCCTTCGGTCCGGAATTCAGTCAGCGAATTCTGGCCCAGTGTAAATTTAGATGAAACAGTGTAACTCGTATCCTTGTACTTAAGGTCACAGAATTTTATCTACCCCTGATAGGTTTATAAAGGTCGCTTTAACAGCATTCGATATTCTTCTCACAAAAGCTCTACCCGAGTTTTCTCCATACACATTATTGTTTGGTCATTTAGTCGTTTGTTTTTTTATACAATCTTTTTTTTTTTTTTGTTGTAAATATACCCATAGGGTTTAACATAAATGATGCAAAAAGGAATCCAAAGTTTTCCGAAATGCTGCTTCAATTTGTATGCTTTTTATATCAATAAAAATTAAATAAATAACTTAATCATGTTAATGGAATAATGAATGGCATGGAAATGGATATGGCTTTGATGTCTGTGGAATGACATTTGAGAGAAAGCAGACGATAGGATACTGCTGCCATATTTGATACAGCATCCTGATCCATCTAAACATTAGTTCATTTATATATTTGCGTTTTTATCTTTTATGCCTTAGGTTTTTCTTTGTTGTTTTCCCCAATTCATCTGTTAATCTGACTCAGTGGGAAAATCAGAAATGCGAGGCATTATGGGCCGGTCTATTCTAATGACTGGACACCAGTCACTCAAAACTATTTGATATATTTCTCCAGGATAACGAATTGATGTAACAGGTCGTTGATTTGTTGCAATTGACCTTCTCATTGAAAGGGGTTGTTCTGGGTACGATTTCTCCTGGGTAGTTCACCGAAGTTATTCCTTGTATTTTCAGGCAAAATATATTGGCCAGAAAATGTCAATTTACACAGGGTCTAATTTTGATAAAAGGTCAACAAAAAAGCCAGGTAGGAATATCAGAGAGAGAGAGAGAGAGAAAAGAGGATCACGCTGTTGATCCGATGTTTTTGATGCAATCATGTAAAAGTTATTACTTACAAAACGCGTTTTCTAAATGAAGTTTTCTGGGGAGTTTCTATTGCGCATTGATTAACGTGCTTGACTAGGCGATCTTAGTAATCAGGTTCGAACTCCAATTGAGCTAATACTTTCACTTTTGATAAAATACTCTTGGGAAAGGCACAAATCCTCTTATACTCACTGCTATGCTTTCAATAGTATCACGACTGTTCTTCTCAAAGAATGTATTTTGCTTTGAAAGGTTGATACACCATAAAACAAATCAAGCCTAAATAAACTCAGCTGTACATATCTGTTTTTTGCTTCTGCCAACATGAATGATATCGTTAGTATAATCACACTTCGCATTATTAACATAAAACTAAAAAAATCTTATTTGCAATACTTTCAGGCTAGATGCAATTAGATGCCGACAAAATCTCGTTTCGACATAAAAAAAAAATATAGTCCATAGAAACATTAACTTTGCATACGATTTCATGGACGCTTATAATAGTTGAACATTATTTACACATCATTTATCAAATTTATTTTACTTTTCCGAAAAAAAAACCCATTAAAATAAAAACAAAAAAGTTATCTCATACTTTGTTGGGCTGAGAAGTTTTCATTGTCTTCGTGGTTATCACTGCAAAGTATCGATCTTTCCCTTGTGCATTCAATAGTACTTTGTCTGGGGAAAAATCATGAATAAATACACCGAAACCCATTATAACCACTACCTCAACTCAAACACGCTGACACTCTCTTCTCCTCTGTATAAGTCTGGTCCAGTTAGCTGAGGCTGAAGAATACACGGACTGCTTTTCTGCAGTGAGGTAAGACCCCCCCCCAACCAACGAATGTTCTGAATATGACACTAACAATCTGATGGTGACGCTCGAGTAATGCTAGAGCTTTGGGGAATGCGGAGTACCCCTTCATTGCATTGTTCTCAGGTCCACACTATTTGACCCATAGATAGGACACTAAGCTGTGTACTTTTGCAAAACTGAATTGCTGGAAATAGAACAGTTTCGACATTTAAACTGCGTACTTATGCTAAACAGAATTGTTAGAAATGGGACTGTTTTGGTATGCTAAACTGGATTGTTTGAAATAGAACTGTTTTCGACATTGAAACTTTTCTTACGCTAAAATTAATCGTTTGAAATGGAACTGTTGGAATAAACTGAATATCTAGAAATAGAAGTGTTTTTGACAAACTGTGTACTTAAGCTAAACTGAATTGTTTGAAATAGAACTGATTATTCGTATAAAAATAGATTTGGCGATAAATAACCTACAAAGGTTGAAATGCAATAAAAACCAAACATGTATACGTCTTTCTTGATCATTAAAAATACACATACACATGCACACACACACACACATATATATATATATATATATATATATGTGTGTGTGTGTGTGTGTGTACGCGCGCGCGCGTTTACCCAACCCTTCCATCCAGATCAGGATGTAACTAGGACATTTTCTTAGGAGGTTTAAATTCAAAGATTTTCTTTACCTAAACTGGTTTCTTAATTAAGGCTAAATAACCCAGTCTACATTACTATTTACCTATAGCTGGTCGAGGTAGAACAGATAGTCATGGCTTTTTCAAAGATATTTGCTTGATTTGAACCACTAACTGCCTCGCCCAAGGTTTGAACCCTGGTCTGCCATTTCATTTCCAAAAACGATAAACGTTACGCTAAGCGCGCTTCTTGTGTGTGTGTGTGTGTGTGTGTGTGTGTGTGTGTGTGTGTGTGTGTGTGTGTGTGTGTATTTAGGATTTGATTGAAATGAAACCCGATACACTCGAGTATTTCACAAAATATGCCCCTTCCAGGCTTAATTATTACTCATAGAATGCGCAATATTAAATGATGTAAACAATAAAAGAAAATTAATGGGATTGACTGATGCGGAAAAAAATCAGAGCTCTGCGTTCAGACACTTCATTAATTTCGCTGTCTATCTCCTTTTAAAGTAGATTAGTTTTTTGATAATAGAATAAAATAAAAAAATTCCATTCTAAATAGGCAGTACCTCTAACAAAACATGTTATTCCTTATTTACAATATATATATATATATATATATACACACACACACATATATACGTATGTGTTGACTCTCAGGTCGAGAAAGATATATAATTACCCAACGTATCCGCCACGAGCAAGATGCAAAATAATTTTTTTCGGCTGATTAGAGCTGGGTTGAACTCTAGACTTATATTTCTCCAAATCTGTTTACTGTACCGAGTCCAAAAAGCTCAACCTACCCTACAATTTCCCCCTTCTTGCTTCCTTTTACTTTCTCTCCATTCTCTCAGACTTAGCGTAACTTTTTTTGTTATATAGCTTTTTGTGCCCACCTCCAAGGAGTGACATCTCTCACGAAAGAATCCGACTCAGAACTTGACCCTGGTGAATTCCAGGAATAAAAATGTCATATCTCGAAGGTAGCAAGAAACACGATCCAATTGATAGCTAAGATCATATTAACATCGAATATTCTATTCATTTTAAATGTTGACAAGAACACCACGGTAAATAACGGTAAATATAGACGGGACTCAAACGATCACATAGGTCTTGCCTTTCTCACAACACAAGGAGACCCGGAAATATATCAATGAAAATAAAAAGAATAGTTTTTTACAGAATTCTTAACTTGGATATATATATATATATATATATATATATATATATACACTTAAAATTGTTGGGTTCCAGTTGCTCCATGAGAAAATTGCTGCTTTCATTGAGGAAAATGCGAAATAAACTAATTAATATTTCTTACTTATCTCCAGTATATGGAAGTTATAGATGATTAAAAAAATTGAAGTATAGCGCAGATGAAGTGCCCTCCAAATTATAATGCAACACAGTTTTACTCACAACCTTGCCTAAACTTAGATCCTGGCCCAGATCAATGGTTGGTCACATGTTACTGAGGATGGCGTATCTACAGACCTCCATATACGCACCAATGAATATATAGAAGGAGAGAGATAAAATACTTCTGACGTGTCAGATTAGGTTCAGCTAAAGATCAGTTTAGTGAAATTCTCTGTCACTTACGTCCTTATTTTATATCTGAAAATTATTTTGATATTTTACTATTAGAATAGTGTGACGATAGTCGCTTTGCACTTTTGGGTAAAGGGCAAGGTGATAATTTTGAAGGATTTGCAACATTTTTAGATCTTTTATAACATTTTGGATCTAATCTGGCGTTGATTTATAACGATTGTGCAACGTGTCTAGCCACACTGAAGAGTTCTGATAGAATGAAACAGTCTGTCTGTGGATGACAATATATATATATATATATATATATATATATATATATATATATATATATATACGTTTGTATACATTCATATATATATATACATATATATATATCTATAACCAACTTCTCCGCACGAGTAGGATGCAACACAAGGTCACTTTTAAAAGGTCACTTTAAAAGGTTTGTGTTAAGTTTTTCTTTTCATTGACTGGTTCACTAACCAAATTTATGGAATCTAGTCTCTGCTCTACTATTTAATTACAGCTGAAAAAAAAGAATAGTTGAATTTATACATTTCCCAAGACCATTAGGGCGATGTGAAATATCAACACACTCATCCAGGATTTGAATTCAAATGACCGTTTTGATTTCCTACACCACGGGCACCTCTTATATATATATATATATATATATATATATATATATATATATATATATAATATATACACGCATACCTGGACAAGAATATAAGCCCACCATCAAAAATGAAGAAAATATTGTTTATCATTTTTAAATTATGCAAATCAGATATATAAAAGATAAGGTTAAGAGACATTTGAATTTAAAATATGAAGAAATTTCAACTCATTTTTTATGTTTATCAACATTCATGCTGAATTTTGAAATTAATTTTTGACATAAATATAAGAGCATCAATAAAAACTCAAGAAAAAAAGGACTAAATTTCACTGAAAAAAAATATTATATATTGTTTATGTAACAGAAAAGCTATTAAAACTGTTATACTTAAAATACTAAAAACATAGGTGGTTAAGGGAACTATATTATCTGAATTTGAGAAAGGCGAGATCATAGCTCTGAAAAGAGTTGGAAAATCTGAGAGAGAAATTTCGAAGGCCTTAAGACGCAGCAAAATCGTTATCTGCATTTACTTTTGAAGTCCAAATAAGTATGGAACAAGAAAACCAATTGGCAATTATTACCACAATTTAAGAGAAGAATTCTTCGAAGTAAAAAAGAAAATTTCGTCAACATCAAAAATATTGAAACCTCAAAAGGAGAAGAATGGATAATGCTGCTATCCGCAATGCATCAATAGCAAAGAAGTACTTGCTTGGATACAACGTAAGACTTCTTGACCAGCCAGCGTGCTCTCCAGACCTCAATCCTATAAAAATTTTGTGGGAATTGATTGTTGCAAAAATTTATGGTGGAGGTTGACAATACTCAGCAATTTCTGAACTCAAAAACGCAATTCTAGACGCATGGGAAAAAATACCTCCGGTTCAACTTCAGAAACTAGTTGATGGTATATCTAGCCAAATTTGTAATGGTTATCGTCGTAGGAAATGAACACGGCGACTTGAGTTCAAATCCTGGATTAGAATGATTGCATTTCACATAGCACTAATACCCTTGGGAAAGGTATGAATCCAATTATTCTCCCTCCAGCTATGGGTAAATAGTAGGATAGACTAGGTTCGTCAGCTTTGGTGAGGCAACTAGTCTAGGAGAAAGAAAAACTCTGAATTCAAACCTGTTAAACTCCGCTTAAAATTGACCTTGTGTCATATCCTGCCCGAGCGGAGGGGTTGGGTAAATCGGATAAAAATAAACGACGGATCTACGAAATACCAAATTAAAATTGCCTTTATATTCTATAGTTCTGCTCATTCGTTTTATATTTATGTCAAAACAAATTTATTAAATTAAGTATAATTGCTAATATACGTATAAAAACTGAATTGAAATTTCTTCATATTTCAAATTAATTGTCATTATGCTTTATGTTTCATATATCTGATTGTGTTTCTTAATTCAAAAATTATAAACAATATATTTTTCGTTGCTTTTGAGAGTGGTCTTATACTTTTGTCCAGCGGTGTATGTGTGTATATATATATATATATATATATATATATGTGTGTGTGTATACAGGGTGAAACGATAAAATTGTCGTCCTAAAGAAAACAACACTACAGCTTTATTTGAAAACTGTTATTGAAAAAATAAATTTTGGTAACTTTATTATGTAGTAGAGCTGACATCTATTCAATGTAACTACCTTCAGCTTCAATCACCGCCTCGATACGGATCCGGAACTGGAAGCATGCCTTTTCCACAAGCGCCGGCGGGAACTCGGCAAATACTCGGCGGGTGGCGACGATCAGGCTGGCTTTGGTGTTATGGGAGGTCATGTTGGTGATATTCTCGACGTATGAACAAACGAAGTAGTCCAGCAGGTTCAGTCGGGGGATGAGGGGGTTCAGTGAGAGAAGGGTACAAAGTCGTAGCACTCCTTCTGAAGCCAAGCCAGGGTCTCTTTGGACTTGTGGGCCGGTGCCGAGTCCTGCTACCTCACCCAGGGTCTGCCACCGGCCACCTGATTGCCCCAGGGAATCACCACACTCTTCAGCACATCCATGTACACTTTGGTGTTGATTCTCAAGCCGAATTCTAAGATGTGAAGTGGCATGATGTGGCCCTCACTTGAAACCACACCAAAGACCATAACCGTTGCCGGAAACTTTGTTTTCATCACCCTGGGCACGTTGAACCGTCTGGATTTGCATTTTGAGGGTGCTGGCAATGGTCCTGTTAACATAACTTGGAACGGTAGAGAGCATGAGTCGTACAGCGGCGCATCTCCGATCTTGCTCGTTGAACATTGTGTCACTTTCAGACATGATAGAAGGCTCGTATCGCCCTTGGGATTTGTACACAACTATCCAACTAGTAGATGGTCTGCAACAAAAATAAAGAAACCCGCTTTTCGTTAAACAGAAATGGAATCATGTCGTCTATTCTGGGATGACAATTTTATCGTTCCACCCTGTATATATATATATATATATATATATATATATATATATATTTGTGTGTGTTTGTATATATATATATCAGTATGTGTGTACGTGTTCATATATATAGTTTTGCATGCATATATGTTTGTGTCTACATGTATATATAAATATGTGTGTATATGTAAGTTGAACTTTGTTGAGGGTAACCCGTAGGCTCTTTTTTCAATAGCTACTCCATTCCCTGGATTGCTCGAATTTACCCTTGATCCTCACCCTATAATTTTGAGTGCTACGTTAGGCAGTATCAAGTACCATTATTCGAGTCTTTGGTATGACTCGACCTGGGATTGAACCCTGGTCTCCCAGACTATTGGCGAGCACTCTGTTCATTTGGCCAATGGTCCGATATATATATATATATGTGTGTGTGTGTGTGTGTGTGCATATACATATTGATATATGTATTATATGTTTATTGAGAGAGACAGACAGAGAGTGGGGGAGGGCAGGTATCAAGTTATTTATAGAATTACTGTTATGTAATTACATGGAAATAAAAGTTTCTTCACAATATTTTTGCCTATATCCATGCATATGTAGAGGTGTCGTTTGTGTTTTTGAGCGTGTAATAATAATTTACTTCAAGTGACATCGCGATATAATGGGAGGAAATTTGATGCGGCAATGGATTTTGAAAAATGCAGGAAAATCTAGTGCCTTTTTGATTGTTCGTCTTTGAAAGTAAAACAAAAAATAATACTAAAAATGAGAAAGAGAAAAAGGGACGGGAAGGAATGTTAAGGTAAACATCTATGTTGTGAAGGAAAGAAAAAAGGAAAAATGCATAAAGATTTACGAGGCAAGAATGAAAAGGAAATTTCATATCACTATAGCAATTTAATGAAAGAAGTGAACCAGTTTAAAAAGAACGGATGATAAAAAGGAAATAAAAGATAATGGAAAGAAGTGAAGAAAAGGTGATGGTAAAAGAGAAGAGCCTGAAAACAAGGGTATGAAAAAAAGAAAGAAATCAATGCAATATAAGAAATCTAGAAAGGGGTGACGAGTAGGATAATAAGAAGAAGAAAGGAAGAAACAAACAAAGAAATATTAAGAAAAATTCAGAGTAGGAGATATTTCAACGAAATAAAATAAAAGGAAAGAAAACTTGAGAATATTAAAAAAAAAAACAAACAATGAGAGGTATTTTTAAATAACAAAATGGAAAGGAGAAAAGCAATCGAATATTAAGATTTTAATAAAGAAAATAAGAGAATGGAAAATATTTTGAAAGAAAGCAAGCAAGCAGACTTGAAAATGATACGGAAGAAAATGGTAGACGGTAAGATATTTTGTGAGAAAGCAAGAAAAATTAAGTTAGATAGTGAACGAACGAAGATTAGAGAATATTTATATATAACGAATGGTAGATATTTTCAAACAAAGATTAGAGAATGTTAAAGAAAGAAAGAACAGATAAAAAAAAATGTATCTTTTTTTATTTAATCGTAGAAGACGAGAAAAAAAAAATGAAAGAAGGAATATTCAGCAACCAGGACATTAAAAACATCCGAAATCGGGAAGAAAAAAAAACGATCAGAAATGGAAGAGGGGTGGCAATAGGTGTAGAAATCGATATATTAGAAGAGAAGTGCAAAACTGTCGAAAGAAGTAGCGATATGTTTCAGACGCATTTGTTTAAGTTATTCTTTGATACAGGCTCACTACTCTCCCGTGAGCTTGGTTAACTTCTACCATCCGTTGAATAAGGATTGGTACGCTGGGCGTAAAGAAAGCTTGTGACAGATGGACAGAATGAAGCAAATTCTAAAATTGAGATAAAACGACAAGAATTTCCATTATGTTTCTAAGATGAAAAAAAAAAAGTCATTCGCCACGAAGTGAACATTGAGGAATGGTAGAAGCTATGTCGACTTTTCTCTTCGTTTTAATTTTTACAAGTCACCAAAAGGAACTGCGTTTTAAGAATCAATCTTGAAAAATCCAAATTGCTAATATTGATTTCACACACTGGAATAGAAATCCATCTTTCATTAAGACACTGAATTCAAAACTTAAAAATAATAGAAAATCTGCTACTCGTCTTTCTTTTTTATTGAA
The DNA here is from genome assembly GCA_963585895.1 of Sepioteuthis lessoniana. Lineage (NCBI taxonomy): Eukaryota > Metazoa > Mollusca > Cephalopoda > Myopsida > Loliginidae > Sepioteuthis > Sepioteuthis lessoniana. The sequence continues at coordinate 10,192 of CAUZXS010004277.1, forward strand.
CGCCATCAAAACGTGAGATTTATCATTTTGAACAAAGCATTAAGTTTAAAAAGATAACAGTCAGTATCTGCAAGCTGAATCATGTTTGGCATAATGTTTGTCTTCTTTCTAGTAATAATGGATTGAATGGATAGCAAGGTGTCTTGAATAAACTTGTTCGGACAGGAGAATAACAAAATGAACACTTCCCAGGATGTTTGTATATTTGAATTAGCTTTACAAGGCAATCCTATTCGAAGCCAGCAACACGATTTAGCTCAAGAATATATGTTTTAGAGATATGATAAAGTGATGCTCTGGCTGACAAGATAAAGAATTAATACGTTTACCAAGAAACAAGTAAGGAAACAGGCTGGAAAAATCTATGAATAAAGTTGATATTTTCAGAAAATTGTAATAATTATACTAATGTACCCAGTCGGCTGTCAAAATTGGTGGTATATTTGCAGTTGATATTTTGTTAAGTCCTTCTTGTTAGTAAATGCGTTTTTAAAATTTGAGTCTTTAAATACATATTTTTGATAAATTAAAACAATTTTCATTTCACCGGTCACTTTTGTTTTTTGGGGTATTTTTTTTTTGTTTTTGTTTTTTAGCTTTAAGCCCTGACTTAACTGGCATAGAGTCTGTGAAATTCTTTAGATATTTAAAAAAATCGATCTTACGTATTCTAGAAAAAAATGAACGCACAAAACATGCGGTGTTTTATTGCAACAAATTGCTTGAGAGCATTAGAAAATAATTAAACAGAAAATACAAGTAGCGTTTTCACGAGTCATTTACTATGGGTATTTTAAAAACAAAAAATAAATATACAAGTTCAGGCAACTTTACAAAAAACAGAAATGAATATTTTTGTAATAATTTGAGCTTCTTGCTTAGACGTGGCACAAGAGCGTATAAATGGGACACCCAATGAGACTGGAACTCACTCGTAAATTTTTGCTTGCATACCATTACTCTACACGGGGTTCTCAAACAATTTTTTTGTATTGCACTAACAAAAGGAAAGGGAGATAAAATCCTCACACCACAGGACGTCCTCAAACAATATTATTTTTTGGATATTGCGCTAACAAGTGTAAAGGGAGATAAACTGAAGTAGTTGTTTTTTGATTTTAAACATTTACCGGCTTTGAGTGTTAAAGATAAAAATTAATATTGATATAGAGATACGCATGACATTTTAAATCGGAAAATACCAGTGCAACAAGACATAACAAATGATTCTAGTTATCATGATCTGCTGTTAAGCATCACACACGCACGCACGCGCGCGCAATTTTGAAAAGAATTGAGGTCCTAGATCGGTTGCTGAGAATGTCTAGAAGCTGAGGAGTGGATATCACGTTTTGTTGAGGGATTGGTAGAAAGACCATAAATTTCACCCAAGAGAACGGTGGGGTGGGTTATTGATAGATGCACCTTTGAAAAGAACTTTGGCGCGAGTCAGGGAAAAAAACGTTTTTGACCTTTTCTTATCATTTGGAGTGAAATGTCGGTTTTGGCGTTGTAGTAATGACCAACGTTTCTGATTGGCGGCCTGCTGTCGTTGCCGGGTAATATTGATTGGCCACTTCGGGAAGAGAGACAGAGAGACAGAGAGAAATAAGTAAAAGGGAATTATAAAATGCGGAATGATGGAAACAAATGTCATTTAAAAAAAATAAAGGAAAACAAAGTAGGAAGCAAAAATTTAAGAATATAAAGGAAGAAAACACTACTGTGCTACAAAAAAATGGACTACTTCCGTTTTAATCAGCACTTCTGTTTATTTACGATCATTTTAACACAGCGCCGACTGATGAGAAGAGGATATGAATAGTTTTAGAAAACGCTTAATGTTATATGTATTCATGCATGATCCTGTGCTTGTGCAAACGAAATAGTGAATAGACATTCTTTACCAAAAAAATAAACAAAAAAAATCAGATATACGAAATCAATCGTGAACATTCTAACACTAACAGCAATTTCTAACCCTTCGCAAAAAATCTAGAATATCGGACATCTTTATTTTTATTTGAGCAGAAACACTTTTTTTAATTTTTACTCAGAATTAACATTTCTGTAAGGATGGCTTTGGCATTATATAACCCACAAAGATTGATACGCCATTTAGCAAAGAAACCAAACCAAACCAAACCAAACCACTCAGAATAAAAGCTTTTTTTCCCCAATTGTATCAGTCTTTCGAATCTCACTGAGACACGAGAAACTTTAAACAAAATCTCAGAGGATATAAATCTTTGTTTTATTGAAAAAGAATGGACAGTTTTCAACTTTAAAAATCATTTTTATTATATTACCATCAACAAATATTTAATTTGGAAACCTTAACATCTCCGCATAGATCAAACTTGCAACATCAACACGGATTTACTGAAGATGCTTAGATATTGTCTTATAAACTCTATCAAATAATCTCCTGCTTGTGCTCGTAACTGCGAGTATTATCGTATAATTGGGAAATCACGATAAAGCAAAAAGGAAATTAATATGAGCTTAACACCGTCGTGCCCGCGTTGCTTAATGTCTGTACCGAGTGTTGATAAGTCAGAATCCTTAAGAGGAGTTGTGGTAAGTCTTCCAAATACTGTCTTTGTTAATTCTCTCTCACTTTCAACTGTAACCGACCATGCGTTGTTTTCATGTCAACTCTAAAGAATTGTCTTGCTTGAAATTGCAACCCTACCGTCAAATCGTACCAAATAAACTGATTCCCGTTAGATTTCAGAAGTTAAGCAATGATGAGCCTGTTAATTTCTGAGATGGGTGACCACTTACGAATAAAAGGTAATATGAACAACCCTCCGTGCCAGACTAAGCTGACTTAGTAAGTACAAATTTGAAACACTTTGACGTTATTTTTTAGGCTTTGTCTGACCAAAGGGTTCAAGTTGATTATATTACCAACTGTTATTAAATTGTCACCCACATGAGTACTGAATAGGCTAATCACTGCTTAACTTCGCTTAATTTGCTACATTTTCTTCGCTGAAGAAGTTATAGTTTGTTTTTCTGGGCAATTTTAATCATCTTTTTAGAAATTCTCTTTCTTTATCGAATTCTTTTGGTTTCGTATCCTAGAGTAAAAGAGCGGTATAAAAAGTTCACTGAAAACAGTGGTTAATAGGATGAAGTGCTTTTCAAAAGGTCGATACTCATTGACCAAAATTATTCAATCAGACGTAATGATTTAATCCATTTGTATCAGGAGAAAATATGATAGAAGATGTAATTTCTTAATTTATATAAAAAAGAAGTCATTATTTTCGAAATTTTTTTGTTTAAATTTGTAAAAACTAATTTACTTCATTTTCGATGGCTCACGCACGAGCATCTTATTCTAATTCACCAAGTGTCCATCTCTCTCTCTCTATTCATAGGGCTCTATCATTTTTGTTCCATTTCAACCAAACCTTCAGGATTTGTTTTAGTTAAACCAGGAAAAACTTTAAATTATTCGTGGTGATTCGGTTCAAATGTTTGTTTTTTTTTTGTTTTTTTTGCTGAAATCTATCTCACATCCATTATACCTTACTATTAGCCTCGCTGTAAAGAAGGTGTCCGTTTTGCTGTTCTTAACCACTCTCTTGGTAATTTTTACGAGAGACAAATAATTACCTTACTATTTTTGTTAAACTGAGCTGTATTTTCCTTTGCCAAATTTATTCATACGTTTCATTAAGTTTCTCTGGTCAATGTTTTGGAATATTAGTTTCAAAACATAACACAACTCCGCTTGTTTTTAACTATGTACCTACCTAACGACCTAGCTAACCCTCGAATATGTCACTCTTTCAGTTATCAATACATTTTTGTGGTGGAATTCGTCACTTTTGTGGGACTCTGGGTCTGCGTTTTGATGTAGGCTTAGACCAAGGGACTCTGTATGAAAGACTGACCGTTGTTCAGGCTGCAGACGTCTCCCTCTTCACGACACCGATGTTTTTCCTGAGGAAGAGGAATGTTCCATACCACATAGCATTAGTATCAGCACAGGAACTATTAAAATGTCGTGAAAGGTAACTTAGTACTTCTTTTGATACTTCTGTTTCTGATTTTAAATTATCGTAATTATTTTCTTTTTCTAATCTAGTTACGTCACCAAGATTAGGAAACTGATTCTAAGCCATATGTATTTATACCGTTGGAACCGAATACGCAAGTCAACATCAAAGCATGTAAAGGGACGAAAAGAGCACTTTTTTTTATAGAGAAAATCTTATCATGGAGTTTTAAGCATTTATAGTGTCCTTCTAAACAGTTTTATTCATTTATTTAATTTAATCGAGTTATATTGTATTATAAAGATTTAAAAAGAAAACATGTATTATTTAGATATATTTGCAGCTAATATATAAAGGAAGAAAACGTCGTATTGATTAAAGCATTTTTTCTAAACTGCAGAATCTCAACATGTTCAACAAGTGTGCTTTAATTTATTAGGATTTTGTGTTCTTATTTTTTATGTGAGCCACAGAGTTGTTGCCAATGAACTTTCTTGTCTTCTTCAGGTTTCTAAGGTATTCGGAAATATTTTAGTCATTTCGGAAGAGAACCCCTTTTTCCATTACATTTACCTAGTTCTTGTTCTCGTTCTGATGCTCATCCTAGAGAATATCTCAAACCTTGTAAGTTCAGTCTGGTTTGTGTTAGCAGTTTTGTCCTTTATTACTGATCTTTCATGTCTTGCCACATGGATTAATTTCACTGATATAAGACAGTAGCTCTAATCCTTTTGGCCAGTCACATTCTGCTTTTGGGGCATGATAATAAAAACAAAAGAAACAATGAGTCCAGCCCAGTGAAATTTTCAACCACAGGACAGCCTTGTTCTATTGCTGTAAAGAACAAGGTATTAATAGTTTTATGCTTACTGTATATTGGTAGCAGGGCCGTGCAATCTTTTGTCCTTAGTTGGACAAAGGCTTAAAACATTACAAATTATATCCGATGGGAGGTAATACAAAATCAAATCATGACTACCAAACAAATGATAAAGGAGACCAGCTCAATGGTCAACACTTTGTAATTTTTAACAAACGAAATAAGAAAAGATGGTAAATAGGTTGTTCGTTCATTTTCAATTGCCTTCGTGTCTTGTCTATTTTTTTTCCAAGTAAAGTTTTTTCTTCACTTCACCTAATTCTGTGTGATTTCTTCGTTGGTTAAAAAGACACGCAGGTTCCAATTCTTATTTAATGAATTGAATGTTTCTTAAACTTTCCGTCAGAGACGTCGTGATGAAAGGGAATCTTCAGATTTTCAAGGCATTATCAAGTGTTTATAACTCCATTTTAACTAATGGTCAAATAAATTGAATATTTAATTAGAAACTGAATTTAGAAAAGATTTCCAGAATAATTTTAGAAAAACTTTTCGTTAAGAATTTGCTAAACTTAAAAAAAAAAACAGGTTTTAATTATAAGCTCAATAAGAATGCTTGCAAGAAAGCAATGAGGATATCTTTAGTACTTATAAGTGATTACACATAAGATAAAAACTAATATATACAAATATATAATATAGTGTGTGTATGTATCTGAGTGTTTATTATGTACATGCTTACAAACAAGTAAAAAAGAATGGAGAATTTACATTTAAGTGTGAAACAAAACTGGTGACAATTTTCAAAACACCTCCACACACGTAATGTTGCGTATTCTCTAACTTTTCATTGTGTATTTGATATATGTACACATTCAGTTTATTAGAAAAACTTTTTTTCACTTAAAATAATTTCCATAATTAAATGTATATATTCGTATATAAATTTATATATGTGATGGTGGGCTGAAAAGTTAATAGGATAATGTCATATCCGCCGTTGACAAATTTTTGTTTTTTAACAGCAGGATACAGGCACTGATACACCGATTGAAGAAGTGTGTGGACCGTAAGGGTGACTATGTTTAAAAATACACCATATTTGGTCTTATTCTAGGTGATTATCTTTGTCAGCCTATAAACTTTTCAGCCAATCCTTGTATACATATATGTGTGTATTTTTGTGCGTGCGCGAAAATCAAATTACGACCAATAACTACACGCCAAACGAGAAATAGGCTGATTGAATATCATATATATAAGCTGGATTGTTTGAGGATTACATTCATTGATTGTTCAATTAATTCATGTTAAAATTGATTGTTTTAAATATAAACATTCTTTCATCTTTATATCATATCATTGATATTCAAAAGTGTACGTACCATTTTTGGATTACCTTTATAAAGAGGAAGATGGGATCATTGAGAAATACTTGAAAAACTTTCGCTTAGCTGAGACAATTGACACCATATTTAGTAAGATGGAAAAGGGACACGGATATCGAGTCCAAGTTGATCAAAACAGAAACAGAATCTGAGAAACCTACAAAAGTCGAGAGTTTTTCTAAAGAATGCAGTTATATTCGGGAATGGGAAATAATATTTTCTTGGATGACGGATAAACAAGAGACATATTCCTGAAAAAATTTCAAGACAAGAAGGACAAAGAAATCGATACACAGTGTAATCGATATAGAGAAATCAGTGATCGATTCAGGAGAAAATATTCCAGAAGATCCATCATGAGTTGACTGAAGATCATTTTCAGATAGTTATTCAGGAATCACCGAAATCCTTTTGGTCAAGCACCCCCATATATAATTTATGTGTGAGAGAGTAAAAAATATAGAGTAGTGCAAAAATATTAATGTGTATTTATTTATGCAGGTGGGGGTGTATTTGTTATATGAGTGTGTATGAATATGTATTTCGGGAGAGAGACGTGTGTGTGTGTTTTGTTTTCTTCGTTTAATGGCATATCAACCTTCCCAGTTTATTCAATGGAAAATCCATCCTTGTTGAAGAACAGCAGGGATACTATTTAATCCTTAGTTGGCAGGGATAACGGAATTCATACCTTTGCCGGGAGTATTCGACCGAAAGTGAATATAATAGAACGGCGGAAGTTTAAACTCGATTACTTCGAAGCTACAGTCAAGGACTTGAACAATAACGCCACAGAGCCTCCCCATATATATATATATATATATATATATATATATATATATATATATATATATATATATACTGTGTGTGGGTGAAGGAAAATTAACCGAACGATCGATAACATAATGCACTGTGTTGAGTTAGTTTTATTTCTAATTATCTTTTGATATAGTAGTATTTACTCTATACATTTTTTACATGATAACAATTTTCGTATATTAAATACAGTCGTGTCATAAGTTTAATTATGTAAATATAATTCCGATGATTTGTTTAATGTAAAAACGGAAACCTTTAATGTTGGCAAATATTCCAACTATGAGTAAAAGCATCCACTGAAATCTTTGTTTTTTTTCATATTCGCACATTATTCTTTATATATATATATATATATATACATGTGTGTGTTTGTATACGAGTTTAATATATTCGACATGTGCAAATTTATTTCCAAGTGAAGTTAAAACGCATTTCTAATTCAGATATTTTCTTATACTTAAAAATATACTTGAAATATAAATGAATTTTATGCACGATAAACTTAGCTACATATCCCCAAAAGCGTTTAAAGTAAGTTATAATTCCATGAAGCTCTATTTGAATTCGAATATATTACACAAACCGGAACTAGTCACGACTCAATAATCATTTGGCTGTTCTAAAGTTTCACTTAAAGTCCATATAATGAAACAAGTAGATGACAATTTCGAAAAAGCTTGATATGCAATGAAAATGTTCGTCCGACTATAAATCTCAAGTGACTGCTTTGTTCTTTGGATTCATATCGGAGAATGCTAACATAAGATTTGTAAATGAAATGCTTTTCCACTAACCATTTCCATGTAAGCAATAAAGAAAATAGTTTGAATATTTTTTTCCTTTTACTATTTCAAGAAACATTATAAAGATAGCTCAATATTTCTTAAGAGATTTGTGACTGAGGAGGAAGCAACATGCAGCTGTGAAAGCGGGATTGGAGCAATGGTTTTTGTCGTAGGAAATAGGACCTGTGACCCAAGATTCTTTGCATTTAACATCACACCAATGCCCTTTGGGAAACACAGGAATCCTTCTGTTCTCTCTCTAGCTATAATTTAATAGTAAGATAGACTAGATTCTTTAGCACTGGTTAAGCAAACAGTCTAGGAGAAGGAAAAAATTAACTTTGTGTCACATCTTTTCCGTGGCTATAGTTAGTCAAGTCGAGTCCTCAGTCGAGGGTGACCCTAAAGCTTCTTTTTCAATAGCTACTCAACCGATGTGTAGGGGAGGGCGCTACTTCATTCCTGGATTGCTCAACTTTACTCTTGATTTTTAACTAATAATACTGAGTGTTAAGCAAGGCGCCATCAAGAACCGTTTTTTGAGTCTTTAATATGACTCTACCAGGGATTGAACCCCAGTTTCCCGGACCATTAGCAGATAGGGTCAAATATTAAGTTTACATAATTATATTATTTTTAATGTGAATGTACTTAAGAAAAGAAGAGGCCAATTCGTGGTTTTATTTTGTGCTGTTCAAAAGATGTGTGTTTACAGAGCATGGCTACCAAAACATGTAAAGTTAAGTTATTCAACACAACGACGCATTCACCGAGGTGGCTTTTAGAATCCAACAGATTTTGAGACAAATAACCGCTTCATTCACTCGACTTTTATCCGCTAGTTTTCTTGTTTGTTTCTATAAAACACGACCGGAAAACGACATAGTTTGCTAACAAATGTATAAGGTGTTATATAAAGGTGCACTTTGAAAAGCTTCTAAAATATGACTGGTTTGGTTTCTTTGTTTAAATATCAAACTTTGCAGTTTATTAAATGCCAAAGCTATTCTCCTAGAAGAACAGTAGTGGTACTATTTAACCCATAGCTGGGAGGATGAGGGGGTTCATACCTTTCCCAAGCGTATTTGCCCGAAAGTGAACGTAATAGCTTGACTGGGATACGAACTCGCGTACTACGATTCCGCAGTTCATCGCTTTAACCATTACACCACGAGGACACCCCTCTTCTAAAATATGATTTTAATAGCCTAAAAAAAGAAATTGACACAAACGTATCAAATCAGGTGAGAGTAATTTGAAGAAGATTAGACATTTTATTTTCATAAGTCTAATAAAACAATTTTCAGAATAATTTCGGTACATCTATCATATATAGGCACGTTGGGAGTTCATTATTATCTCTTACTCTATCTTGCCCAGTCGGCTGGAGCTGTAGAATACACCGACTGCACCTCTGCAGAGGGATAAGACCGCCCCTGCCAATAAGTATCCTGGATATGACTATAAACAGTCTGATGGTGAGGTTCCAGTGATGCTAGAGCTTTGGGAAATGTGAAGCACCATTCATTGCCATTGCTCCCAGGTCCACTCTGGTCCGGTGTGGTAGCGCCTGATAGAGCCCTATCAATGAATATCAATAGAACTAACTGCATAACTGCTAAACTGAAAGGAATTAGAACTGTTTGACTAAACTGAATAGCTTGAAATAGAAATGTTTTTCATAATTAAACTGCGTGCTTATGCTAAACAGAAATGCTTGGAATGGAACTGTTCTTGACATTGAAACTCTACTTGCACTAAACTGAATTGTTTAATATAGAACTGTTTTGACATTTAACTGTGTGTAAAGAAAATATATAGTAACTTTTAGGGGTCAACCTATACAGAAAATATTGGTGTAAAAAAAAATGATCAATTTATATACTAAATCAGCTTGTAGATCGTAATTTACGGTCTGTTTGTAATTATTTTTTACGAGAATGTGCACAAGAAAAGTGTTTTAATTGAATTACATGTAATTAATATATATATATATATATATATATATTCGTCCAATTAAGAGAATATTAATTCTTTTAAAAGCATTAATGATTTTCTTCTGGAAATTACTAATGTTTCTCTCTAAATAACAAGTAATGGTTGTTTGTGATCGACTTTTGCATAAGAACACACGGCATATTAAACACTCAGTATGTATATGTTTTAATGTTTGGAAGAACAGTTGTGAAAGTTGGAAATGGTATTTGGATGAGTTCCACAGTGCTTCCAGAATGCTTGCTTGGATCAAAGCGCAAAATGCAGTATATCTAATTTTCTCTTGATTTTAATCAAAGAAGAGCCAGGCTGTGAAATCCAACAAATCGTACACGTGTTGATTGATCGTAAATTGTATTATTTACATGACTTTTGGTAATCACTTTTTCGGGGTAATTCCAGAGCCACAACTCCTTCAAAAATGTTAGAACGTTAGTCGAGCTTCCTCTCTCGTATTCCACACTTACAAGTATTTTAATGTTTACCAAAATGCTCATCATGTCAAATGAATAACGAAGACAATAATGACATATTATTGATTGTGGTAATGAGTCCAGCACTATCTGTTATTTTGCTAATCTCTAAAAATGTAGAGACTCCAAGACGCCGAATCTATCCTCTGCAGAAATCTATTCTGTCACACTAAACAGCATCCGGTGGAGGGGCTCCTGTTCTTCAGCTCGGTAAAGAGTAAAGACACTCGTTCATTGCCATTACAGATTCATGCTGATGAAGGGAAGTACTAGTTAGGATCACATCTATAGTTTAAATGGACCTGTTTGAAAATTGTTATCCTTACCAAACAATATGCTGAATATGTTTTCACAGCACCAAATGTTGTACCATTGCTTAGAAGTAGGTTTTCGGGTTCGAATCCTGTTTATGTCTACGCCGTGATTTTTTTTTTTTTTTTTGGCCGAATCCTGCGTCTATCTGTGACGTGAATTTTCATCATTAAGGTCGTCAGTGGGTGCCTCATACATTTGTTTTGATGGTGTAAATATCATAATGATTAAAAACGCAAACACACACACACACACACACATATATATATATATAAAATAGCAAAATCATGTTCTCGTTGAGTTTGTTACTTTAAGTTCCATATAGACGACAGAATCCTACGAGGATTGTATCCATATGATAATATAAAATGACGATCCATAATCCTCTGAATATTATATAATCCACATGATAATATAAAATGATCCATCTAGATAACAAGAACATAATTTCGATATTTTTAGGTTTTAGATGATATAACCGTTTTGAGTACTTTTGCATTTTACACACACGCATATATATATATATATATATATATATATATATATATATATACGTCCCTAGAAAAAAATATAAGACCACCCTCAAAAATGAAGAAAAATATATTGTTTACAATTTTTGAATCATGAAAATCAGATATATGAAACATAAGGTATAAAGACAATTAGATTTAAAATAGGAAGAAATTTCAATTCACTTTTAATATATACGAGGTGCCTTCAATAAGTTTCCAGACTTTTTTGAACAAGCATTTAAAATTGTCGTAGACTCTTGAAAATTCAGTATGTTATTGCTATACATCTTATAAGATGACTGATTAATTTTTATGATTTCAGCTTAAAATGAACAGCTACAGCAGCAATTGGAATACACCCTACTAAAGCCTGACTGTCACAGCTGGTGAATTTCAAAAATGCAATCTAGACGTGAGGAGACTTTAGAATAACGATATGCAATAAACTTCTGTCTTAAACTTGGAAAAAAGCCACAGAAACGTATGGAATGCTTCAGACTGCTTTTGGAGGCTCTTGCATGAATCTAGCATTAATTTTTGAGTGGCATAAGAGATTCAAGGAAGGCTGTGGGGGATCATGATTGGTGTGGGGCGAGTAAAGAAGTCAATAGACCAGAGTTGATTGGCCAAAGGGTTATGATTACTATGTTGAGGTTTTAAGGGGGTTCAGGAAGAGATTCCTTGGGAAGAGGCCAGCACTCTTCAAATCGGGTCAGTGGCATTTCCACCATGACAATGCACCAGTCCACAACTCCATACTTGTCACTGACTATTTCACTAAAATGGGCATCAAGACAGTCCCTCAGCCACCCTATAGTCCAGACATTACTCCCTGTGACTTTTGGTTATTCCCTAAGCTCAGAGGCTGTCGTTATGAGACAATTGAGGAGAAGAAAGAGGCTGTGACGAAGGTCATTGACACGCTCATACAAGAGGACTTCCATGAGGGGCCTCAGAAGTTGTTGGAACGGTACAACAAGGGAATTGTAGATGGAGGAGATTACTTCGAAGGGGACAAGAGTTTCATGTGTGTACTATGAATAAAAGTGCCCATACGAAAAAAGTCTGGAAACTTATTTAATTATCCTCGTATATCAGCATTTATGCTTAACTTTACGGTTTTGTTTTGACAAATATAAACCAATGAGCAGAAAAAATATAAAAGCAATTTTTTTTATTTAATATTTTGTAGATCCTCCGTTTATTTTGATAACCTCAAAGATTCGGCTAGATATACTATAAACTAGTTTCTGAAGTTGAACTGGAGGTAATTTTCCCATACGTCAAAGATTGCGTTTTTGAGTTCAGAAATTGCTGTCGACCTCCTTCCTAAAGGTTTGCAACAATCAATCCCTCAAATGTTCTGTAGGATTGAGGTATGCGGAACACGTTAGCTGGTCAAGGAGTCTTATTTTTTGTTCAAGCAAGTACTTCTTTGTATTGATACATTGCGGATAGCAGCATTATCTAGCTGAAAAATCTATTCTTCTCCACATAGACGACACCTTTCTTGTGCACTAGATAAATCATTTAATATCTGACAAATGGTAGTTTAAGTTCCCTGAAGATCAAAAGGCTCCCGCCAGATCATTATAGAGCCTGCTCCACTTTGCCTTTTGGAAATTTTTTTGCGTACCAGTACTTCTGAAAGCCATCTGGACCGTCTAAATTGAATTTTTTTTCGTCCGAGAAAGTAACTTTTCACCATTCACTTATGGTTTGATACTGACCAGCATATTCCAGTCGTTTCTCTTTGTGCTTCATAGTTAACCTTGGACAATAAATTATTTTCTTATTCTTAATTTTTGCGTTGATTAAATGACTTCTAACTGTTCTAGTACTGCAAGGAGCATCCACAAGAGATTTCAATATTTTTAATGTTGACGAAATTTTCTCTTTTACTTCAAAGAATTCTTCTCTTGAATTGTGGTGATAATTTTTCAAACCTGCCAATTGGTATTCTTGTTCGATACTTATTTGGACTTTTCAAGTAACGGCAGATAACTGTTTTACTGCGTCCTAAGGACCTCGAAATTTCTCTGACATTTTCTGGCTCATTTCAGAGCTGTAATCTCGCCTTTCTTAAATTCAGATAATTTAGTTCCTTTAGCCATTTATATTTTCAGTATTTTAAGTATTACAATTTTTATAGCTTTTATATTATGTAGACTATATATAATAGGTTTTTTCAATTAAATTAAGTCCTTTTTTCTTTAGTTTTTATAGGTGGTCTTATTTTTATGTCAAAAATAAATTTCAAAATTTTGCATAAATTCTAATATACATATTAAACATGAATTTAATATTCTTATTTTAAATTCAAATATCTCGTAAACTGATCTTTCCTATACCTGATTTAAAAATTGTAAGCAATAATTTTTTTTCATTTTTGAGGGTTATCTTATATTTTTGTCCAGGGGTGTATATAATATATATATATACACACACACACACATACATACATACATACATACATACATACATTAGTAAATCCCAATCAATTTTTAAATGAAAAGTAAAATCTGTTCTAAACCAAAAACACCAGGAATTTATAATTTCGAGAGGAAACTTATACCATGAAACAAATATTATATTTCTTTATTACCAAAGTCTTTAGTATGAAAACACTAGAGCCCAAAAATGTAATGGCACCTGTTGGGTAACCAAAATAAAACTATATATGTGTGTGTATAAGTACTCTAGAGAGTTATAATAAATCACACAATTATAATTTCAAAAAATATAATTATATATACACTTTTATAGTACACGTAAAAAAGACTGTCGTCTAAGTATTTGCTTGTTACTACATAGACAGATGATTTTATGTAAGAAAATTGGATTTATATAATTCAAATTGTTTTATATTCAAAATATTTTAAAAAGTGAACATTTCGAAATCGAGGCCTGTACAAAATCATCTCAAAGAAAAAAATTTCAAAACATTTTTTTAACTGTAATAAAAATTTGCAATTTACTAAAATGTTGAAAAAAATGTCGAAAATTATTTTTCGGTGAAAAATAATTTTTTAAAGATACAATAGAATAATAGTTACAATTTTAAAAAAGAAAAGGAAAAAAAAAAGTTCTCTGTCATCTATTTTATGCAAAAATTATTTCTAAAAGATACAATTGAATAACAATCAAATTCGAAAGGTTACTGTAAAGGAGAAGGTGATTGTTTGGAGAAAAATGCATTATTCTTGATTTGATTATTTTCAATGTCTGGTACACTAGCTGTTGCATGGTTCTATACAATTATTTTCTTAAAAAAATCATTTTGACAAAAATTGAAAATCTTTGAGTTATGCCAGTAAATTGAGACACTCAAAATTCAATTAGTTGTGTTTTGTCATTTTATAAGTCATGCTTAGATTTTTTTTATTTTCAATTTGTTTTCACATTCTAAGCAATTAGCAAAATAAATTTCGGCCCTTTCATTTCTACCTCAATTATTCATTCGATGTTTTTTTTTTTTTTTACTGAATTTCGGTGACTAATTATAAGGAAAAGACATATTTTAGTGATTTACGCGTTCAGTTTCGGTCGAAAAAGATGTTCATGAGGATACAGACACATCTGCAGAGGAAAGAAGAAATGGAGGTGCCCGTGGTGTAATGGTTATCGTCGTAGGAAATGGACACGGCGACTCGAGTTCAAATCCTGGACGAGACTGATTGCATTTCACATAGCACTAATACCCTTGGGAAAGGTATGAATCCAATTATTCTCCCCCCAGCTATTGGTAAATAGTAGGACAGGCTAGGTTTTTCAGCTTTGGTGAGGCAACTAGTCTAGAAGAAGGAAAACTCTGAATTCAAACCTGTTAAACCTCGCTTAAAATTGACCTTGTGTCATATCCTGCCCGAGCGGAGGGGTTGGTAAATAGGTGGTAGAAATGATTCTAAATAGAATTTCATGGTTATCCAATAAACATCAAAATTTGGAGGATTACAATGTGACACTCAGTACAATTTAATTTGTCATTTAGTTGCTAATTGAACTGAAAATTGTTTTATTCTCTAAGCTATAGGAGCTTCTGCGCATTGCACTGTTGGTAGGCGGTCAGAGGATATTGACTGTATTTCCTGCAGAGGGCTAAGATTCGATTAACCCCCCAAAAATATGTAACTGAACTGCATTTGATGGTGAGGCTCTTGTGTGTATATCCAGAGATTGTAAAGTAACCCTTCATTAACTTTACTCTTAGGTCTCCTATGTTAGAGACTCACCAATAGGCGAGTGTGCAAAAAATTCTCACCAAAATGAACGTACAACGAGAACGATTCCCTCAGTTCTTGGCATAAAGTTATCCAAAATACATCTTTTTAGCACAGGGATCTTTACGAATTTCGGGTCTTTGAACAACATATTTCCTCTCGTAGGTGGACTTATCAGGGCTGATCTAACCCCAATTCTATCTCTAACGGCAGATGTTTGCAGAATTAGCCTTCATTTGCTGAAAATATGACTGTTTGGTGGTTCCATAATTATATTTCAGTTACTGTGTCAGTCAGTTTTTTCCGTCGAGTTGGGGATGTATTTTAAGTCCTCAACCTATTTTACTCGATAAAACAGAAAATCAATAAATGAAAATTTATCATAAACACCCAAATATGTCTTTAAAAAAAATAGCCGTCTCTGGAGATCCCGGATGGAGCTGGCTGCCAAATCGGGGTTGCTAAAAAGATTATTCTTTAGCGACCCACTCATACTTTTGGTCAGGCAGCGGGGACAATAGTAACAATGGTCGCTGTCCCCCCACCAAAGTATTTATTTCATTGTAGAAAATATACAATGAAGGCACAAGGCCTTGAGGTTTTGGGGGAGGGGAAGGGAGCGGTCTTGCTTTAACTATGAATTCTAAGGGAACCTAGCTAGCCACATTTGCCGACCCATTCAACAGTACAATATATAACCATTCATCCATCGCCATATGCGCTGCAGCCACCAAAATACCACATTTGCTCTATGGAAAAAAGACCTACTTAAAAACCCCGAAAGTGACGTATGATTTTATTTACAGTTTATGATTTATATACAATGAATATATATGATGGGAATGGAAGGAAAACCTAAAATACGTACAAAAGAAAACCAAGGAAAAAATTCCCCGTTTGGTTGCCCCCCCCACCAAAGTAACTCTTTAGAAGAGGGGGTACCTATTTATAGGTGTTGGTAACTGCCTCCTACCCTCCGACTGGATATCATTAATAATTAGACCTCTCTAGCCTCGTATTCTTAGTAGAACGTGCGACCAGAATTCTCCCTCAAATGAACCAGTGCACTGTCCGGTAAGACTCCAATCTTTCTCATCCACTCTTTTTTATTTTACGCAAATAACAAAATTTTATTCATCACCAAACAAATAAGTAATCAAAACAAATTATTTCCACAATCCTTTTAATAATTAAGCATTTTAATTTATATTACTTTTTATTGTAAATAAAACAATCATTAGTATTTACAAGACACGATTGCGTAGTACGAAATTTTCACATGATATAAAAAGTTAAACTGTTGGAACAATAAAAAAAAAAACACCAACATATTAGGGTTTAATTGATGCACTAACAGCTAGCAGAAGCAATTATTTCTACCTGTATAACTACCAACAATAAGCTTACATAATTTTAATTGGTATATTTAAGTAACGAGCATAATAAACTTATTTGTTACCGTTTTTAAATAACTCTTCCATTAAGTTAATAATTTGTTCCGTTATTAATTAACCGAAGTAATACGTATATAAGTACAATAATTATTTACTCTTCGCATCTGTTCAGTAATTAGTTTTGATCTGGAAAAAATGCAAGATGTTTCCTCCATTGTTAGGACCTTAACAGGTACGACCACTCCAGGCCAGATAAGACCAGTGAGTGATGAAATATAAGGAGTAACTCTACATTCTTCAAAACTCCTGAAGAAAAAAAAGATTTTAAGTCATATCAATGAATGAAACTGTGTCGGACCTAGGACGGGGAGAATTGTTTTTTTTTTTATTTTTTTATTTTTTTTTTTTTTACTTTTACATTCCAGTCGACGAAATCCCCCCTCTTTTTCCTCGACTGTTTTATTGCTTTTTTTTCACCTGCACCCCCCACCGATATGTTTTGCATTACTTTTTTTTTAGAGATTTATGTAATGATTTTCTTACAAATCCTCAGCAACCTACTTCTACTGCTATATAGCTTATTTTCTATCCTTACATTTTTACATTGTTCGACTAATTTTTGATATTTTAAACGGTTTCTTTTCGTTTACTACTTCTGTGTTTTCCTCCCAAAGGACAATAACTTCCAATAACATCACTTGCTTTATAGAGTGTAATAATACAGCAATGTCTGGATCCAGTGTTGTCTCTATTTGTTCGGGAAATTTTCATTGTCCACCATGATCCACTCTCGTCTGCCAATTTGTAGCTGATGACGGAATATTTGGAGTGGGATTTTTCCCCGGCCTTGACCAAATTTATCGTTCTCTTGTCCGGTTTTAAAGCGTTAGAGGGGATAGCTGTGTCCACCGTAATGCCAGCGATAACGACCGTCTGTCAGAGCTTTGGAGTATCTGCTCAATATAGTGAGCCTTTGCCTGCACAAAATGGCAAGATAAAGACTCTTTGTGTGTAGGTGTGGAGTTTTGTCGAGCTTGACAGTATATTATAAAATGCATATACCTTAAGCTTTAGGTTATTTACATTACATCGAAATTGGGAGGATTACTATATGAGACTCAGCGCCACTAAATTCTTTCATTCCGTTGTAAATTGAGCCTAAAACTGCTTAATTCTGTAGGTTAACGCAGCTTCAGTGCATTGCTCTGTCGGTGGGGGTCAAAATAAAGTGACTGTATTTCTTACGGATGGCTAAGGTCACGTTAGCAAAAGAGGTTGTCCTTGATGTGACACTGGATATGAACGTGAAACTCCCCTAACTTCTTAGCATATAATAATACTAGAAAGATGGACGTTAAAATCAATCATTCAATCTAAATCTCTTCTTAATTCAATGTCCTCAATTATATATATATATATATATATATAATTCATAAATAAGTATACCCCCAAACATTTCTCAGTAAAAAGTTTAGATTATTCTAAATCAAAGATGTCGCGATTTTTTCGTTTCAAACGAAAATGTGTACAATCCAAATAGATTTTGTATTAATTATCAAACCCAGCGGTACAGAATCTATGAAATAAAAAAAAAGTATAGGAACACCTCTGTAACTAAAATTGCAGACATACTTATTAGAAGTGTAATTATATTCGTATTTTTAAGAGTTTCTAATTCCAGTGTGATTTATCTTTTTGACTTATGTGATAAATTATACTTTACGATATCCCTTTCAATTGTTTATAGTTCAACAAGAAAAAATATCGGTGTGCAAGAAATCATTGTTTTCATAAAGTTTGATTTGGTTGTACTTATTTGCGGTTAAAACTGTATGCAACTCTCTCTACACACATATATATCTATATATATATATATATATATATTCGATACCAGACAGTGAGGAGAAAAACATTTATTCGCACATATATATGTAAATATACATTGATAAATACAATTTCATTTCATTTTTCTGTTCTGTCTTCGAGCATACAGAATTTTTAGAATTAATTTGGTGATGACGGAAAAAACTAAGACAAACAAAAATACATACATATATATATATATATATATATATATATATATATATATATATATATATACTTCTCTCCTTTTCCACATAGTTTTCGTTTTTCCTCCTTGCGAAATGCGTGTATGTGTGTTTGTAAACATCGTGATAATTTAACTAGACAGATATATAAATAATATTTGTTCATGCATGACGGTGGATCTCGGTGCGTTAAACCCAAACGTTTTCCTTGTTTCTTTTTTTTTTCTTTTTTTTTCATAGGTTTGGTTACTATCTATTGATTTGACTTAAGTCAGGAAATGTTTATCTCGTCAGTACTTGGGATTGGTCGGAAAAGACATTATTACACATTGATTTTTCTTGAGCTCTTTTAATAAATAAATCTGACCTGGTTGCTGTTTAGTTATTATACATTCATTTTGTTTATCTTTTTATTTTGCTTGTTTCTTAAGATATTTAAACAACCATCTTTTTGTATTATACTTGTTTTTACCCTTGTCATTTATCTGATACAGTGTGGGTGTACATATATATATATATATATATATATATATATATATAACATTGGTGAAAATAAGTTTAGCGATAAGAAAATAAAAGAAAAAACTTGACGTGTTAACTACTTCGTTCCATTTATCCAACTAGGATTAATCGTGTTTTGTTTTTGATATTCGATTATTATTAATAATTTTATCAGCATTATGTATCTTATTTCTCTGTATTTTTCATGTCAGTTCACTCGGGTCACAAATTCTCTGATAGGGAGAAACGTTTGAATAACAACTAACTGCTTATGTATGGCACCGTAGAAGTGCAGGTCTCTCAAGCCACTTGATACTGTTATCTTCTGTTCGTTGGCGCCATGTTTGTTAAATGCGTTGCAATAAAAGCCCCCTTTTCATCGCAACACACTCAAAACACGTGAGCTGAAATAAAAAATGAAAATTTCTAAATTCAAAATAAACAACTAGGGTAAAAATTAAGGACAATGATGGTCAAAATTATTCATAATAAAGATTGACAAATCAAATTTTTAAAAAATCCGTTCAAAATCGATCTTTTCTTTTTTTTTGGTATTTTTTCTTCATTAACAACCATTGTTTCTTTGTCTTGGTAACTCACCATTCACTTTATTTATATTTTTCATCATTCTCTTTTTATCAATTCTATTATCCATTTTAAATCTCTGAATCTCTACCTCCTTCCGTTGTTGTTTTGCCATTCTTCTTCTTATTATTATTATTATTATTATTATCATTTTCTCCTTTATTAACGTTTGTTTCGCTTGGAAAGCCTAAGATAATTTCCGTCATTTAATATCCTATCGATATCTGTTGCTGTGTTTCCTTTTCTATTCGTTTGGATCATTTGATTTTCAAATTCACTACATAATACTGTCTGGTTGAATTCAATTTTTCAAGACTATTGACAACAGATCTAGAATTAGTAGATTTTAAGCAAAGTTAAAAAAATAAAAGCGCATGCATATACATGGTGAGTTTTAAAATGTTAATACCCTTTTCGAAGCAACTTTGTGATGTAATTTCAGTTTCCACATGTTCACCATCCCTGCCAACAAATTCTTAGAACCCCGTTTCAGTGATTAAAAAATAATGTTAATATTTCTGTGAGAGTATCTTTATTAGAAAAGCCGAATTGATATTACGGGGATCACCTGGGGACGATTTCAATAATGTGTTGAGAGGGATGATGAACAGTTGGTGACTATGAAAAGAATATTATAAAGGAACGCCCTTAGAAATATTACCGCTCGAACACGTACACACAGAAAGAGACGGTAACCCAAGTTGAAATCTTGGGCGAGGCTGTTAGCATTTTACATAGACTTGTGAAGTGTATGAATCCACCTTTTTATCTTTCCAGCTACGGATAAATAGCGGGATAGAATTTGGCTGTTTAGCCTTGATATAGAAACCCTTCTAGAAGAATGAAAATTCTAAATTCAAATCTCATCAGATCCGCTTAAAATTAATCTTGTGTCGAATCCTGTTGGTGCGGATGGGTTGGATAAAAACATACCCACACACACACATATATATATATAATCATTATCATCGTGTCGTGCCGCTAGCACGGATATCCCTGACCCTCTCTCGCCGCTTCTCCCTATCATTCATCGCCTCTGGCAGGTCTTCAGGGCTACATCCCGTATTGATAATAAATAAATATACATTATATACATATATTTAATCCATAGAAAATAATTGTTCTGCAACCTAAGGTTTCATGAAGTTTATAACAACATTCATATGGCAGTTAAGATGGAATGAAATTGAAAATCGAAAATACTACAAAATACTTAGTAAATTACTTCATGATTCAAACCGTTCAAAATAACTTGCAAAGTGTTCTACGTAAATAAGTAGAAGGGATTAGGCATATGAAGCAAACATTTTTAATTAGACTCCTCCCTCTCTCTCATTATTTTCCATGGGTTTAATATATATATAGTATATATTTATTAATTATCATTATTATTATAATAGCTATATCATAGATATTGAGCACTCTCCATATTATATTGCACTTGGTTCGACACATAACCACATAGGGATTTAATGACGACCAACACTCTCATAATATATATATATAGAGAGAGAGACAGAGAGTGGGGAGGCAAATTAAAAATGTTTGCTTCATACGCATAATCTCTTCTTATTTAAGTATAAAACTGTGCAAGTTATTTTGAACGGTTTGAATCATGAAGTAATTTACTAAGCTTTTTCCTAAGATGTGGTACAAGGCCGCAAGAAAGGTGCGCTGAATAAGAATCGATCTCACTTGTTAAGGTTTTCTAATCTAGCTTGTTAACCATTACACCATCTGATGTGCGCAGTTTGAATCATGTATAATAACTCTGCATTTATATCTTTCTTCAAAGCAAAAATTAGAAATGTGGTAAAACCGTCGTTCATTTTTCTATTTCTTTCTTAAAGATGCTTAAATTTTGTTATTATTTTTTGTAAATGTATGAATTGAGTTCAGCAAATCTCAAGACTGAAGCTATATCAACAGAGGAACGAATAATCGAAGACAAAATACTCTCCTATGAATTATAACATTTATTCCATCGGATTTCCCATTGGCTAAAGTACTTCTAAAATAATATTTTGCTAAGGTGGAAAGATATGCCGTTATATCTATTTCAATGTCCTACACGTCCTCAAATCTTATCCAAGGGATAAATTTTCTCTTTAGAAAAAAAAAGGAGCACAGGGTTAGCTGGGATGAGTACGAAGGATGTCGCACGGGCACAATCCTGTATTTCACAAGAATTTACAGGTCAAAATAGGTTGGGTAAGTGCTGCATCTGCTAAACAAAGTAACCTTTTTAAAATTCATCAAATATAAGATTTAATGACATGAATGAAGTTTCAAAAAAGATTCAGGGGTGCTTGAACCAATACCCCCCATAGACTAAGTGAAGTGTATGTTAGGAGGACTCTAATGCAGAAAATAGACTCTTTATTTGTTGTTTATATATGTCTTGTTAAACAGAACGCCAGTCTCAATACTTTTTAACGCAACTTGTATATCATTGTCGTATAAAAAATAAATTTCTGTTGATATTTTGTGTACTTAAATTTTTTTTCTTTTCTTGCAGGTAAGTTATTAACTGGATTTAAATTGTAATGACTTTCTTCGGTATTTGTAAGTAAAACAATTTTTTTTTCTTCTTTGAATAATACATGACTGTTTGCCACGAACAAAGAAAGTTTGCGGGACATCACCAAGAAAGATATGGAAAATGTTTACGTATGTAGGGACGAATGTAAAGTCTTTGAAATGTCTGATAGTGTATTTTCTATGTGAATATTTGGCATTAAATATTGACGAACACCTGATTTCACACGTTCTAAGATTTATTTTGAGAACTGAAGTAAATTTCTTTGTCTTAGTGGTGTTAGATGTTTCAGCTGTTAAATTCTACGGACTGATGAGAAATAAAAGACGCCTTTTCTTTAGTCTCAAATTTCTTGGTCTAGTAGTTACCGTTTTGTACTCGCTTCCATTTTCAATTACGTTAATTTATATCAACATGAATACGAAGTAATTGTACGTATAATAACTATATTACTAGCTGTGGGGTTGTCACACTAGTTTTAATTTGACTGTAGTTTAAATGAAATCAAATATCTTCAGGACTTTGCTGAGTATTCCAACTGATCATATCAATGTTATGGTCTAGATGGTCTCGTTTCTTAATCTGATTTCCACTTCCACCAGTTGCTTCTCCAAACCTCTGGAGACCATTCCACATGCGCCAACTACAAATGGGATTACCATCACCCTCATGTTCATGTTTTTCTTCTTTTTTTATGTCCTTTAACCAGATCTGAGTATTTGTTTATCTTTGTATTTTTTTTTATTTTCACTCAACTGGAACGACATTCTCTTGATGACAAGTTTTTATCGTGTTAATTAACACTAGGTCTGGTTTTCGGACAGGGATTTTGGTGATCGATAATCATTTTTGAGTATGATTGAATTTTATTCCTTAGCTCAAATCTCAAAGGATCATGATTCCCACCTCTAGTGTCGAAGCTAGTAGTCTTTTTGTGCTAGTTTCTGCATTCGCTTATAAACCGTTTCATTTCTATCTTTCATAAGATAGATTTGCAATATTTTTGCATGTTATAAATTTTCACTTAGTTCTTATGGCATTATTTTGTGTTGCTTGCTCATCAGAAGAATTCAGTTTTTCTCTTGAAATTTTCCCTTCTGTAGCCATGTCCAGATCTTTCTGTCCGTCATCTTCTAAGTATGTCCCTTGAACTTAATCATACACTTGTTTTACTTTACATTTCTGTTTTGCTTTTGTCTTTTTTTGTTTTTCTATTCTTTGTTACCATGGCTGCAGTTGGTAGCCATTAGTCTTTCTCTGTTCTTTTTAATATTTTCTCGAGTTCTTGAAGTGTTTTATTTACGAAGTTTTCAATGCTGGCGTAATATCTTATACATTGTCATCAATTTCCTTGTCATTAATGTTGGAGTTTTTTCCTACCAGATGTAATAGTCAACACCGAAGTCCGAATAAAAGCAAGTCCCCTACGGCCCCCAGGGCTAATAAATAAGGAATTGGGATTTTCCGCTTCATTAGCAGACAATTTAGCGTCTTGTAGTTGTTTGGTATAGTATTTTTCAAGGATCTTTCTGGATAAAGGAAGTATTTTCTTTCGTCTTCAGGAATGTTTGCCTCTTGCAGGCATTTTTGTTGTTACAGAGGTAATCTGACGTTGATCTTTTGGAACAAAAACTATGGATTCCTTTATGGCTAGGTGCAATTAGAAGTTTGAAGTTTCCTTGTAGAAATGAAAGATCTTTTACCGATTCTGGTCCATTTTTGGTACTTTCAAGTTCGTTCTTGTTCAACCATTCAGTTACTTTATATTTATTTCAGCAAATTACTCCAGTACTGTCTTTTTTAAGCGGCACCTGAAAGTTCCATTTTTAAAGTTCTTTAAATCTTGAAATTCTTGTCCGTTGAATCTACTTTGGTTGTTTTCGAATGAGTTATTTTGCTTGTATTGCTGGATGACATCAGTTCCTTTTGAATCTATATTTCGTTGGCAATACGTAGTTTGCGAATTACTTTTAGATGTCTATCTTCATTCCAGTGTCTATCTTTATTGCTGTCGTTTTTCACTTGTTTCATTCTTTTATCTTCGCAAATGTTTTACTTTGCTTAGAATTTCTTTGTATCATAATTGACAAGTTCACATACTAGTACTCGTTGATGGTATTCAATTGAATCCTAGTTACAGCAAATCTAATCAGTTCTCCCGGATCCATATTACGGTGCAGGCTTATCTCAATAGTGCTAACGATGCTGGCTTATCTCAATAGTGCTATAGTCAGGATGGACTCAATCATTTCATCGGCCACCCACTCAGTGAGTCGCTTTTCTAGGCTATTCAGGATTCTTCGAATGGATCCGTCTATTTTTGACAACACTGTCACCTTCATGTTCCTTCGTTTTTATTTTGTCTATTGTATTGTCGCATAAGGTCTTGATATACAATTATTTTTTTCTCTTCAAATTCAGTCGGTGTTCTAGTATAACAACTAAGCCAACATGCTGACAATCTGCTGCAGCTGCTGCCCTTATTGTTATTATAATTATTATTAAATCGATGTTTTGTTTTACTCATGGGAATTTTCCCGCTAACACGAGATGGTGACTTTCACTGGAATGAGTCTCTTGAGTATTCCGGCACTCGTTTTCAATTTTCAAGCCAATATCAAGTGTTGTTGTTTAATGGTTTTTATTTTTCTTATCCAAGATTTTTGGGCTTGTACCAAAAACTCTGACTCTGATTATGATTGATATAACCCACAAAATTATGTTCATTTCATTTTCTCAACTCTCTAGCAAGATCTTGGAATTTTCCAAAGTTTCATTATCACTTATAATTTTAAGGCTTGTTTTATTCCATGTTATTTTTGCGTCCTGTATATAGCACTAAACACTGTAATAGTTATCGTCGTAGGAAATGGACACAGCGACACGAGTTCAAATCCTGGACGTGACTGATTGCATAGCACTAATACCCTTGGGAAAGGTATGAATCCAATTATTCTCCCTCCAGCTATGGGTAAATAGTAGGAAAAACTGGGTTCTTCAGCCTTGGTGAGGCAACTAGTCTATGAGAAAGAAAACTCTGTATTCAAACCTGTTAAACCCCGCTTAAAAGTTGACCTTGTGTCATATCTGTCCGAGCGGAGGGGTGGTTAATATGTATATAACTGGGTCTGGTGGTGAGGCTCAATTTATAAATCTCTAGAGAGTGCAGAGTCACCTCTTCAGTGCCTTGCCCAGTCGGTTGGGGCTGTACAATACACCGACTGCATCACCACAGAGAGATAAGATTATCCCAATAAGTTTCCTGGATATAACACTGAACAATCTGAGGCGAGTTTCCAGTAATGCTGGAGCTTTAGGGAATGTTGAGTATCCCTTCTGTGCCATCGCTCTCAGGTTCACTTAGGCCTAGAGTAGTAGCACTTGACAGTCCTATCTGTGGATCAAATAGAAATAAACTGTACTTATGCTAAACTAAATTGTTTGAAATAAAACTGTTTTGATATTTAACAGTGTGTGGACAAAAACTCTACTGATACTAAACAGAATTGTTTGAATTTAAACTGTTTGACGAAACTGAATAGCTTGAAATAGAAATGGGTTTTTTTTTGACAAACTGTGTACTTGTGCTAAACTGAATTGTTGGAAATAGAACCGATTATTTGTATAAAAATGGACTTTGCGTTAAATAACATATAAATGTTGATTTGCCATAAAACCCAACGAACTAATCCTTCTGTGCCATTACCAAAAGCTTCATACTGACCTGCAGTGATAGTTCATGTTATGTCTATAGGTCTATTTGAAATGTTCAAAATGATTTTGAACGACATTTACTCTTAAAACATTGCCATTTTAACTAAGTATGAAATGCTTTTCTGTTAAAAATTTTTAACTACATTTAGAAGTAATAGAAATCAGCAGGTAATGCAGATTATCTGCTATAGGAATTGTTGCTTGTAACTATTGAAAATGATGATTATTTATTACTTGAAACTATCTAATCTTTTAAAAAAGGACTTCGGCACTAAATAATCCGGTAAAGAATCCTATACTGTAAAACTTAACTTAATGTATAATTGTGAAGATACATTTTTGTACCGTATATTTGTTTACCATAGCTGTTAAACTGATTTTGACAAAAAATAGCTGAGAAAGGTTGGCATACCATAAAAACTGTCAACCAATTCATTCTTTTTGCTTTTCAGATTAAACATTCACAATTATATCAGTATTAGATTCATTTTATCTTATGTAGTTATCGATGACACAATTTGATATATGTGTGAGTGTGTGTATACTTACATATATATATATATGTACACACGTGTGTGTGCATGTGTTTATATATATATATATATGTGTGTGTGCATGGGTTTATATATATATATATATATATATATATATATATATATATATATATATATATATATATAAATACTTTTCGTTGTTTTTTCTTAAAGAAATATATATATATATATATAGTTTTACTTTATCTTATTAGTATTTTTGTATCATGTTGGCATTATTGTAGTATTCCTATGGATTTAACTCCATATTATAATCGTTGCTTTTCTTTAGAGCATTTTTTGTCGTCACTTATGATATTGCTGTATAATCATATTATAAATTCTTCGAGTTTGAACCACGGAAAAGCTGGTGTTTTCAGCATTTATACCCGAAAGAAGCGCCCAACTTCCATCCCAGCAGACGGCGTCTGGGCTGTAAATGAAAACTGAGAAAATGATTCGTTCTTTTAAAGAAATATTTCCGAACATCACTGAATTGAGTGAATTGAAATTGGTAAAACATGATCAATAAATTGATAAAAAAAGAATCGATAACTGCACTGCAATTGATGCTTTTAATGTCGTAAGAATAAAGTTTCAAGGCCGACAACGTTACAGCTTTGTATAGCAAATTACGTTGCACAAAAAGCCTTTTTTTCTTTACTTGGAGAAAAAAAAATCACTTTGCGTATTGTCTGCTGAGGTTTTCTGTTCATTCGTTTGCCACATACGCCTCGATGCTGAATAGCATAGTTTCAAATGCGATAAAGACACACACACACACTTACTGGATTATCATGACATGTGTGTGCCCGACAATTCCGTAAAAGAAGTGAACCATAAGGCTACCTACACTGGTGATTTGTTAATCATGGTGAAGGTTTATGTTGAAGCAATCACATTTTTTTGAGCTGACAACAGAA
Source organism: Sepioteuthis lessoniana (assembly GCA_963585895.1). Lineage (NCBI taxonomy): Eukaryota > Metazoa > Mollusca > Cephalopoda > Myopsida > Loliginidae > Sepioteuthis > Sepioteuthis lessoniana. Next base: position 37,766 of record CAUZXS010004277.1, read on the forward strand.
GAACTGTCCACCAGCATGCCACAGATTATTCATTACCACAGATTATATATATATATATATATAGAGAGAGAGAGAGAGAGAATGGAGTCTCCCTCCAATCTTGTTTGAAAACCCAAGACTACTCGGGTGAAATGTTTATTGCGGTGACAATTTTATAGAAAGAGCAAGTTTTTAGATGTGATAATAAAAGCATAGTGCACTAGTGCGCGCCTCAGATACTGTCCATTAGCGCACATCATATTTTGAATTGAGAGGGTTTTTTTTCCGTTTAGACGGATCGATACCAAAGCTAGAGATCCCATATTCAGGGAATGGGGAGAAGCGAAGAATCTTGGTGCATTTATTTTAATCAAGTATAAGTGTGATGTATCAAAAAATTTTAGGTTCAAGAATTCTGTAGCATGAATTTTCCGAGCTTCTTTTCTGTCCATAATTTTATTCAGTCGCTCTCAAATAACGCGAGAACTCGGTAAAATATCTAGAAAATGTATCCTCCTCTTCCAATTTAACAGCTATTTTGCCAGTGTTCTGGTCAAGAAGTACTATCACTGATTGAAGTGATCCAAGAACATTTTGTTTTATTAATCCGTGAATCTAAGTCATGCTGGAATGGTTCAATGCAGCACAAATTGTATTGCTGAAGATATAGCATGCATGATGAAAATATACCGGATGCTATCTATCTATCTATCTATCTATATATATATATATATATATATATATATATATATATATATATATACACGCGCACAAACACAAGAATGCTACGAGCAATTCCGAAGAAGTTCTGGTGGCAATACTCCACAAAGCAGCAACTGTACGGCCACTTACCACCAATCACAAAAACTATCCAAGTGAGAGGAACCAGTCATGAGACACTGCTGGAGAAGTAGGGAAGAAATCTTGAGTGACGTACTCTGGTGGACCCCCTCCCATGGATGAGCAAAGGCAGGACGACCAGCTAGAACCTACATACAACCGCTCTGTGCTGATACAGGATGTATCCTTGAAGACCTACCGAAAGCGATGGACTGTAAAAGAAGGGTGGCAGGAAAGGATCAGGGATATCCATGCTGATGGCGTAAGATGATGATAATTTCAGAATGAATTAGTACGCTAAGAAATTAGTATTACTTTAAGAATTTTTTTATTTCGTTCTTACGTACGTGTGTGTTTGCAGCTTGTTGCTTTCATCAGAATACATATGTGGCACAAGGCCATATGAATGGGGTACCCATTGAGACTCGAACTCACTCGTGTAGGTTTGTTTGTCGAATGTTCTGTATGGGTTTATATAGAGGTCACTGATATGTGTTAGATTTCTTTTCCTCCTACTCCCTTTCCCTTTCTTAGCGTATCAACTGGTCTATCTTTACCCCAATTAGTCTTTGATATTTCATGTTATGAATTTTTTCGTTATTTTATTCCGGGTTGTTGTTTGTGTAGGTTTATTTGATAGGTTATACAGTTGTTTTTTTTTTTTTTTCGTCTTACGAACTTGACATATATAGGATTCTAAGTAAATACATATATATAATGCTATATACGTTTTCATATATGTACGCGTATATATATATATATATATATATAGTATATCAAACATCTTTGTTTGCCAAATACCTGATTGCTTTATATATATATATATATATATATATATATATATATATATATATATATATATATATATATATTAAAGTAAATTTGATTAGTAAATGAATCGGTTCGAGGAATCATTTGAAAGTCATCAGACTTGTTTGCTCACATTTGAATGCTTTCAAGTAAAGAAAAAGATAAAATATTTCTGCGACCGTTAACCAAACAGGTACTATCAGTCTGGTCTAGGTTGGAACCAGAATTCAAGTAATTTGCGGGACACTTATTTGGGCGATCATCTGCCAATAAAATGTTCTTGGCTTATTGTACAACGCAGCCTAATGGACTGATTATTTATATATATATATATATATATATATATATATATATATATATATATATGATGGTATTTGCAAAAAATATATTTATGATCCTATATTTATGTAATCCTTTGTGCTAGAAATATATATATATATATATATATATATATATATATATATATATAATAAAAGCGTGTGCATGATAAAATATTTTCAAAATATTTTAAAATCCTAACCCTTTATTCCGGTCACTTTCCTTGAGAGAATTATGTCTGTTGACGCTTTTTCTACGCAAACAATTACTAGTAGTGTTGATATTCACCTGCGAATTTGAAGACCACAACAGCTTGCCTTTCTTTGTGGAACGCACTAATTTTGGCGTAGAGACATCAATCCACCCTTATTCCACGTTTATTGGATCATACACACGGTGGGAGTCATTTTGCTCACTCAGACGCTAAATTAATTCGATAAAAACATTAGTCCACTGTGCTTTGATGATCTGCTCCAAAGCAAAACTTTCTGGTGAAATTGATTTTATGAAGACCACTTGAATGAATGAAGGGATATCCGAAGGATATAATTACTTGTATCATCAAACATAAATTCCACTAGTTCTCCACCAAGCCAAAGTTAGACCAGAGAGGTATCTTGTATATCTAGTATTACCCTGGATCGGCAACGTCTCCATACAACAGCTAGAGCGAATTAAAAGTTCCGTTAATTATTACTTTATATTTTAATTTAATTAAGTTGCGAGTCATTCTTAATTCTGATGTGATTTAACCCGCTATTGACCAAAACAGTCTGTTTCCCCAAAAATGCAATGTTAGCCATATTTACCAACACCTTCGCTCGGGCAGGATATGACACAAGGTCAATTTTTTAAGCGGAGTTTAACAGGTTTGAATTCAGAGCTTTCCTTCTCCTAGACTAGTTGCCTCACCAAGACTGAAGAACCTAGTCTGCCCTACTATTTAACCATAGCTGGAGGGAGAATAATTGGATTCATACCTTTCTCAAGGGTATTAGTGTTATGTGAAATGCAATCAGTCTCGTCCAGGATTTGAACTCGTGTCCCCGAGTCCATTTCATTCGACGATTACCATTACACCACAGGCACCTCCTGGCAAATGCAATGTTAGCATCTACTTGTATATCGATGGCACTATTCAGAGATTACATAGACGAATGAACCAACATTGACACTCATATATATCCGCGAAGAGTTTTGACTCTACAGCGCTGCTCAATCAAAACTCATCGTCCACCATTTCTCGTCACCTAATGGTCAACCCGGATTTCGCAGCCAATGTTTACCATCCACTCGAATTCAAATAAGGAATTTCAGTTGTCAATACTGGAAGCCTTGCTTATAACTGCACATAGTTATTTTTTGATTTTACACATGACTTTTTAACAACTGCATTAGACCATGAGAAGAAGACATTCTTACCCGTACCAATTCTTTTGATTTACGGCAATTTGTTTTTATCAGTTTTCTTCGTCTTTTGGGGCTTTTTCGATGAAGAATATCCCATTTCACTTTCACCTTTATAAACTTTGTCATTGACATTATTCTGTGAAGTTGAGAAAACCGAAACAAAGTGTCCTTTTTTATTTATTTATTTTTTTTTAAGGATATTAAAATATTTTAATTTTTTTAAAAGTGTTCTAGTATTGACACCCTTGGAAAAACTAAATTTAACAATACACGTACCACAAGAGCTTTATATATAATATATATATATATATATATATATATATAGTTAACGTATATGATTGGGTGTGAGATATGAGTGCGTGTATATATGCATATATAAGATATATGTACATACATGCATCTAAAATAATGTTTGTTTGTATATACATATATTTACATATACACGTGTTGTAAGTGAGAATTTATAAATATCTGTTTATGAAAATATATATATATATATATATATATATATATATATATATATATATATATATATATATATGTGTGTATAAATATATATATAATTTGCATTTAAGTGTAAATATATATAATTTATGTGTATGTATGTGTCTGATAAATGATTTTTCTGTGGTTTTATATATATATAAATTGTCTTTGTGTGTTGTCAATACACACACATATACACACACACACACATATATATATATATATATATATATATATATATATATATATACATATATATGTGTGTGTGTGTGTGTATATGTGTGTGTATTGACAACACACACACACACACATATATATATATATATTTTAAAAGGAATAGGTCCACGGAGTGATTTGTATTTTTAAAGATTTATTTCAATCTTACGTGTATGTTTCGAGCTAATTGCCTTCGTCAGAATATATATGGCACAAGGCCTTGTGAATTGGGCACTTAATGACTATAAAATCCACACGTGATTGAATTTTGGATTTTTATTTCTGTTATACGCTTATAAAGAGGTCAACCCTTTCTTTTCTTTTCTCTGAGTGTGTCAACCTTAATCTGTTCATCCCAAATTGGTCTTTGATATATATGTTTTTGTCGTTTTACTCTGGGTAGTTGTGAGTTGGTGTTTGTATATTAGTGATTTCGGTTTTCACTTGATTTCTTATTCGTTCTGCGTGTACATGTGTCTTGAGATATTTTGTGTGCGTGTTAGTGTGGTGTTATATATATATACACAAAATTTCAAGAAAAAGAAATATTTAAACTGTCGAAATTTGAATAATTTATTTGTCCAGACGGAATTGTTCCCTACTCCGGATTTACTAGATTGAAGAATACCTGAGATATATATATATATATATATATATATATATATATATATATGAAGAGTAAATAAAGGATTGTAATCCGACAATATGTAGAAAAACTGATAACAACGATCCAAGAGGAAGGAATGATTTATTAACGGGTCAACACTATAGCGTTTCGGTTCTATTGAACCATCATCAGGACCATGAGGGGAGGCGCCTCTGGTGGTGTAATGGTTAGCAAGCTCGACTAGCAAACCTACACGAGTGAGTTCGAGTCTCATTGGGTGCCCCTTTCATATGGCCTTGTGCCACATTTAAGCAAAAAGCTTAGTAAATTTCCATCAGGACCATGAGGGGTGATTTTAATAATTTTAAGTTAACGATGGATGATTAGAAATGTGAAATACGAAAACCTACGGGAAAATATGTATAGTGAGAAAAAGTTAGCCGTTTAACTGGCAAATCAGCGTTTGATGTTTAAATTACGTCATTTAACTTATTAGGAATATTGTATAGAATTATGTACGTTGTTTAACGAGAAAGATTAGGAGACAGAAAGAAGAAAAGAAAGAAAGAACAAAAGAAGAAAAAGCATGGAAATTATGAGATATACGGAAAATATTAACTAAGGATGGAATATATTGTAGCTGTTTAAAATGTGTTTGCTTAAGTAAGGAGAAATATTATAAAAGCCAGGACGAGTATTTAGGGAACTGAGGAATGAGATAGCTGCAGCTTCGAAAATTCGTCTAAGATTTTTATTATGGATGCATCTTAGCAGAGTTGAAGTCAATATTATGATTATGTTGAGAAGTGTGTACGAGTAATGCGTTGTTTGAGTTGCCAATTCTTATGTCTCTTTTGTGCTCTTTCAAACGAATATGAAGGTTTCGGGATGTTTCACCGATGTATTTTAGTTTACAATCCTTACAAGGGATGCAATAAACACCGGCGTCAGAAAATATGTTACGTTGAGGGCTGGAGTGTACTAATTCGCGGATTGTTTTAGAAGGTAGAGAAGTAGTTTTGATATTGAGTTTATTTAAGTTGTTTGTTATGCTGTGAGAAGAAGAATTGTTTGGCAAAGTTATGTATCTATCGGGGGAACTAGTTTTATCAGATATTGAGTAGATATTAGTTTGAGATTGATTCTTGTTGTGGATTTTGAGAGCTTCAGATTTAGCATAATGTATAAAGGATTTGGGGTACTGTAGGTTGAGGAAGGAGTTTTCTATGTGGATGAATTCATCGTTTAGATATTTCGAGGAACAAATGCGTAGAGCTCTGAGGTAAAAACCTATGATGATACCTCTTTTAGTATTGTTGTTGTGGTGTGAATAAAAGTGAATGTGGTCGTTTTTACAGGTGGTTTTACGATAAACCTTAAATTCTATTTTTTTGATATTCCTAATAAGTAAAATGTCCAGAAAAGGTAGGGTGCAGTTATATTCAAGTTCATGTGTGAACTTTAAGGAAGGTTCGACATTGTTCAGTTTATCAGTGATGCTATTTAAGTCAAGATCTTGAGGATAGATAAATAGTATGTCGTCAATATATCTGAAGTAATGTGCCGTGTTGGGTATAATATGTTTAAAGGGACCAGATTCTAAGAATTCTAAATAAATGCAAGCAAGAACTCCGCTAAGAGGAGATCCCATAGGTAAACCAAATTTTTGTTTATAAAATGTAATGTTGTGTTTGAAGTACCAATGTGAGGTACATAAGGTACACATTTTGATCAATTTAGAGATAGGTAGAGGAAATGTGGTGTTAGATTTTCGAAGGTAGTTATGCAGGCGTTCAATGCATTTATCAACAGGTATATTGGTGTTCAAGGATTTGATGTCTAAACTAGCTAAATATTTGTTGTGCATATCAATGTCAGTTAGTTTGTTGAGCAGTGATCCGGAATTTTTTAGGTGTGCGTTACTAATGGTACCTAATAGAGGGGTTAATAATTTGGCTAGAAGTTTAGCGATATTATGGGGGGGGCAGATCCTATACCAGAAATAATGGTCTTAGAGGAATATCTGGTTTATGGGTTTTGGGAAGGCCGTAAATTTTAGGGATTATAGGGTGGTAATTGATTAATGATGACCAAGATTGATCTTCATTGGAGATTAGTTTTTTGTTGGATTTGTTAAAGTTGTTAATATTATTTGTAATTATTTGTAGGGATATCTGTTCATAAGTGTTATCATCAAGTAGATCCATGAGTTTTTGGTTATAGACCGTGGAGTCCATAATAACAACACCTCCACCTTTGTCAGAAGGTGAAATAACAATGTTGTGGTTAGAAGAGAGAGATTTTAAGGCAGTTATGTATCTTTTGGGTAGGGTAGGTTAATCAGAATGGCAATTAGTGGAAGCGGCGATAATACCTTGTAAAAATCCCTTGTCGAAGTCAGAGTCATGGTGCTTGTAGGTAGTGTTGATTATTTTTCCCATATCATAGTTTTTTATGCCTGTGGCAATCATCCAGGATAAACAATAACCATACCTCTCAACTCAGATCTAAATTCATATCCTTATGCAACAATAGTCGTTGGAAAAAATTGGGCAGGGCTGATCTCGTCAACAACATCTCCAGCATCAATCTCAGCCCAACTGAAACCGAAGTCCTTAGTTTCGGACTAAAATTTGCCACAGGCATAAAAAACTATATGGGGAAAAATAATCAACACTAACTACAAGCACCATGACTCTGACTCCAACAAGGGGTTAGGGTATTATCATAGGTTTTTACCTCAGAGCTCTACGCATTTGTTCCTCGAAATATTTAAACGATGAATTCATCCACATAGAAAACTCCTTCCTCAACCTACAGTACCCCAAATCCTTTATACATTATGCTAAATCTAAAGCCCTCAAAATCCACAACAAGAATCAATCTCAAACTAATATCTACTCAATATCTGATAAAACTAGTTCCCCCGATAGATACATAACTTTGCCAAACAATTCTTCTTCTCACAGCATAACAAACAACTTAAATAAACTCAATATCAAAACTACTTCTCTACCTTCTAAAACAATCCGCGAATTAGTACACTCCAGCCCTCAACGTAACATATTTTCTGACGCCGGTGTTTATTGCATCCCTTGTAAGGATTGTAAACTAAAATACATCGGTGAAACATCCCGAAACCTTCATATCCGTTTGAAAGAGCACAAAAGAGACATAAGAATTGGCAACTCAAACAACGCATTACTCGTACACACTTCTCAACATAATCATAATATTGACTTCAACTCTGCTAAGATGCTTACTTACATCCATAATAAAAATCTTAGACGAATTTTCGAAGCCGCAGCTATCTCATTCCTCAGTTCCCTAAATACTCGTCCTGGCTTTTATAATATTTCTCCTTACTTAAGCAAACACATTTTAAACAGCTACAATATATTCCATCCTTAGTTAATATTTTCCGTATATCTCATAATTTCCATGCTTTTTCTTCTTTTGTTCTTTTCTTCTTTCTGTCTCCTAATCTTTCTCGTTAAACAACGTACATAATTCTATACAATATTCCTAATAAGTTAAATGACGTAATTTAAACATCAAACGCTGATTTGCCAGTTAAACGGCTAACTTTTTCTCACTATACATATTTTCCCGTAGGTTTTCGTATTTCACATTTCTAATCATCCATCGTTAACTTAAAATTATTAAAATCACCCCTCATGGTCCTGATGATGTTTCAGTAGAACCGAAACGCTATAGTGTTGACCCGTTAATAAATCATTCCTTCCTCTTGGATCGTTGTTATCAGTTTTTCTACATATATATAATGATTATTTACATTTGTGAGTGTATGATGAATATTTTATTCAACAGTGGCGTGAATCTTTATTTTTTTCTTTAATTAAGTTATGTGTAGTCGTTAATTCGTTATATTGGCATAATTTTAGATATACCTTGACTATATTCATATCGGTGTTTTGATACATTTAATTTTTTTCTGCTATTTTAATATAGGTCTTCTGAAGTGATATTCTGATTTTAAGAGTCTGATTTGTCAGTGTGTATATATATATATATATATATATATATATATATATATATATATATATATTTCAATATGTTTATGATATGACTAATATATCATGTGTGTGCGTAAATATAGGATAGCTATATAATTTCAGTGTGTATTTGTGTATATATATATATATATATATATAAACACGCCTTTATGAAGTGGGGAAAATAGTTTAGATTATTTTTAGTAAACGTTGTGCATTAACTTATTCCCAGAATAAAAAGAATGATTTGTTGAATAATCAGACATGTTGATCAAATTGAATTGAAATAAAATTCTGCTTTCAGATTAACTGATTTATTAGTGTTTAGGTGGTAATAGATACTTTCGATAATTCAAATCTAATGGAGAGAGAGAGAGAGAGAGAGAGAGGTTTGAGTGATCAAATGAATAGTTTCGGTCATGTTAGATATTTTAACAGGTGTAAACTGTTTCAAGATAGAGGTACCGACGAACAGTGAAATATTTAAACGAAACAATCCCACCAGGATATAAGTTCTTCTTAAATTGCATTTTTCTGTATATTAGAAGATTATCATCTCTGAAACTTGTGTAATAAAAAAACAACTTAGAATGTATTTATTTATGCGTGTGTGTTGCGTTGTGATTCAATGGAAATGCACATATACACATTCCTTTATCAACAATTTTCAATGATTCTTATTCAAACCTACGGGCTCATTGGCCTAGTGGGTAGAGAGTTCGCCAATGGTCCAGGAGACCTGGGATCAATCCCAGGTTGCGTCTTACCGAAGACTTTAAAAATGGTACTTGATACCTCTTTGCTTAATACTCAGCAATATAAGGTACGTATCAAGGGTAAAGTGAAGCAATCCAGGGAAACGAGTAGTGCCCTCCCCTACACCTCGGTGTAGAAGCTATTGAAAAGGGAACCTTCTGGTCACCCTCGACTAAAGTCGCCAACTAATTAGTCAAAACTAATCAAAAGCTCAGATGTTCATAATTTCTTTGAAAAATTGACAGGCTTCCCATAATCAGAAAAAAATATGAAAATACTTGGGCTACTTTGTTGCCTTTTGTTCTCTGCGTGAGAAAGCCACTCAAAAAATACAAGCCTGAGCAAAGGCATATACCCAGTGGTATGCGTGTGCACGCGTGCATGGTGTCCAAGAAATAACAAGCAGGGTAGGAAACCACTTGGCTGAAAATGGATGATATAATGGAATTTGATTGTAAGACATGACCGAGGCCGGCATTATCAACGTCATCATGGAAGAAATTTGTCCATTGCAGTCTTCACAAAATGGCTGCAGGTGTTTGAGAAAATGATGATCGTCGTCATCATTTGAGCATGTGCGTATTTCATCTACTTGCAATTTCTTTTCTATAGATTCATATTTCCTTTTCTCTTGCCACGTTTTCACCGTCGGCAACGTTGATCGATCTACAAGTAACGATCTGACCTTTGAATAATAGACTGCTATATCATGAAAAATTGATTATTATGCCCTGTTACTTCTGACCCACCCTGAGTGTGTGTATATGCGCGTGATGTTCATCTTTGGCTCGAGGGTAGAACAGAAGAGGAGCGTGCGCGATTGGTTTTGCTTATTTGTTTTTTACGGTAACATTTGAAAGATGTCATTTAGTCGAATCAGGTTAAAATAAGATGTTTAACATTCTTGCTTCAGTAACAAATAAGAAATTTGATCAGTTTATAGATTCCTGTGTTCCAGGTGAATAGTAGTAACATTCGCTCGAAAATCTAAGAGCCAGCGTCCCCGAAAATGACATCGAAGGATTGAAGACGAAAGAATTGTTTGCTGTGGGTACATACAAATAGCAAACACTACTTTAAGCGGGAAAATGATTTCTTTTTCTTTAACTTGATGGGGTTTTTTTTACACAACGGGCGTAACGCGTGTTTTTGATAGTCTGAGTAATAATAGGTTTCGACTTTTCAGGAATCTCTTGAGTATTCTATCCAATCTTAAAATTGCCGTGGTCTTGGTCTCCATTCTTCCTCTAATTGCAAATAACTCCAGTCATTATTCCAAGCTTTTGAGGACCGTTTCATGCGAATCAAGTACAGAGAGTATCACC
>CAUZXS010004278.1:0-56455 GCA_963585895.1 Sepioteuthis lessoniana
GTACAAAGTCGCAAGTATGGGGCACTTAGCGAAGATCGAACTCACTACTTAATAGTAATCGATCTTGAAGACCAACTTGTTAACCATTAAGTCACGACCAGAGTCCCAACTAGCATCATAGGACAACTCTAAATTCAAGACCTGTGTTATCAAGGGTTAGCATAGTTGGGTAAGGTCCATTACTTCCTATGTCCTGTGATACTGAGGGAGATGCGAGTTCTGCAGTGGACTGAGGAAAATCTGATGACGATTATAATCGGCATAACAATTATATTTAAAAAAACTATGGAGAAAAAATGGTTTTCCTTCTTTGTTTATTAAGAAGACATTACATCATTTGGAATCTTTGGGGAATTCCTTTTTAGATCGATAATAACCAGCAGTAGTAAAACTTTAGACAAATGTTCTGTAATCAGCATCTGATTATGTGAGGCGGAAGTTTTGCGGGTTTTCTTAGTTATTTCAAGCTGTGTTAATTCTGTTGATTTTTGTGAATAACATTTGCAGCGTCGATGACAAGTTGTCTCAACTGTCAACGGTTCTGTTCACTGAAGATTGGTATACACAGCTACATATAATTCAATGTTGGCTTTCTAATTTTGAGTAAGAATCCGCCAGCGTTTAAGAAGTCCAGTGAAGCAAACTACTCTACCAATCGTGCTACCGTTTGGTGGAAGTGAAGGGATTTTTTGCGAGAATTTCGTGAAATGTTATATATGCCTAAAGATCTTTTGCTTTCATAGTCTGAACACGAAAAATAACACCATGAACTATTGTATTATATTCAAATTAACTTTGATAAAGATTTGAATGGAAACCGAGAATATTTTTGCTGAAACTTATTTTGTATTACGTAAGATGCCGAAATAATAGAATCCTTACTTATAACATCTTACTCTTCAAAAAGTGCTGGAATAAGAATTAGTAAACATTTTACTCTAAGAAAAAACTATATTTTCCAAATTGTTTTATTATTGTAATCACTTTGTTTTAAAGATTATATCGTCCAAATGCTTACCCTCACGAACTATACACTCACCTTGAAGCCTCACCCTAAAGTTAATACAGGGCCTGAAAGAAAATAGATATAATTAAAAAAATTCAATTCATAATAAGAAAGAACAATATTTGCCACGTTGTTTTCTTTTTGACATCGCTTTGTTTTAAAGACTTAATCGTCGAAAAAAGAATTAATTGTCTAAAAAAACTTTACACTTCTGGATCTCCTCTGAAGCTCCCTCTTGAAGTCCCCCCTCATTTTTAAGGTTTGGGGCTTCACTCAGTGTCAGTATAATGAACGAGGTTTGACTTTTGGTAAATTTCCAGATATATATTTTATATACCATAGAATATTCTTTGTACTCTTACTCTCAAATCGGAGGGTCGGGATCTCGATAATACACGTCGACAATAAATGATTTCTCGGTTAACTGTTTCACCTGTTCAGGAGAGAACCACAGACTTTGTATATTTCTCTTGAATATTTCATCACTTAGCTACATCGAATCTATTACAGTTGATAGATTAGGAATCGATCGCACGCACGCACGCACTTCATAATAAAAGTCCATTTAAAAGACCCATTCGTAAAAGTCATCTGAATCAAAATTCATTCGAAATAATATTTGGTATTCTATAATGACGAATGTGACACATCAGTTTTTAATGTTGGGGAGTCTGTTTAGTTATTTGATATATAAATCCAGGTTATGACTCAGTTCCTTCTGTCACAGTCTAAGAAACTTAGCTTTTTAATTCAATGTGTTGTTTTTTGGAGATGGATCTCCGATCATCCAACTTCAAATCTTAATTTCAGCGATTTTTTAAAAAGCAAAAATAAAATAAAATACCCCCCCGCAAAAAAAAAAAAAAAGAAAACGAAACAAAAAAAAAAAAACATTAATAAGATAAGATAAAATAAACCAAGCAAATTCTCTTATAAATACTAAAAGCCTGATACATCCTTTTGGTTCGAATGAAAGAATTTGGATCCGATCGGATGAAGTGCGGAGAAACGTCTCGCGTGTTAATTAATAGTTATTTAATAAAGTGTAAGCCTGTTTAATGGCGGAGATAACTGCATATTTTGCAATGTTCAATGTTCAAGCTGAGGTAAAATGTCAGGATTTTTAAAAATTCCAAAGCAAGGTCTTTCCATTTGGAAGATTGACGCAATACAATCTTCTTATATTTTTTGCTTCTATCTGACATTGAGTCAAATTAAACTATCCTCAAGAATTCCAACAATACTCAAATGATTCTTATTTTTGTACCAACAGAATTTTGCAGGAAAATAATCATGTTGAAGTGATCGGTATTAAAACTTTGGCCACGATTTAAAAGAAATCAGGAAGTGTCTTCTTTGGTTTGGGGTTTTCCTAAGGGACCTTATAATGGAAAGTTAAAATTGCTTTTACAATATGGTTAGTCTAATTATTTTGATTTTTTTTTTTTTGTACAATCAAAATGAAAGAATTAAAAAAAATCCTCTTGTGGGTAAAATGAACTCTTTAAGTACATATTTACCCAACATATTTACCCAACATCTCTGCCACGAGCAGGGTGTGACTTAAGATCAATTTCTAAACGGAGTACAGCTGATTTGAATTCGGAGTTTTCTTTCTCATTGACTTACAAAGGTTCAAAAACATAGTCTGTCCTTTTTTTTTTACTCGTAGTTGGAGTGAAGAGAAGAGATGGATTCATGCCTTTCTCCAAAGCATAAGCGTGAAGGGAAATGTAAAAAGCTTTGTTCAGTTGCCAATTTTATTTTCAAATGAGGACCGTGCACCTATAGGTAAGTCTATAAGTAGTATTTAAGTTTAGCTTAGTCCGGGACAAGGTCACCAGAGAGAAGTGTGCGTATACACATTCCTTGAGCGTCGCTTGGCTGGGACACATTTCGGTTGGCCGTGTTCGTCGGTACACGGATCTGGTCGGGTGTGTCTTAGTTCCGGTGACAATCGGTCGAGGCGTTCTGACATGGATTCCGGGAAGCCAGAATTCATGTCGAGTGCGCCAAGACCGGCATCTTCGGGCCTCTGGGGCTGTCCCGCTAGACTCTAACCCTCCTTATAGGGGTTAGGTTTATCGCCTGGCGCCTGAGGCGCCTCTTTTTATGAGAATGCCGATGGGACCCGAGGCATTTTTTAGAGCCGCTGGACGTGTCTAGGCTACAGCCCTGCACCCAGGCCAACCTAAAAAAGGCCTTGTGCCACACTCGTCCGGTCAGTGGGACGAACGACAAGTACCGACAAATATCGACAAGGCTACCAGTGATGATCTAATGTACGGCACTAGATTTATAACCACTGATCTACGGCGAGATATTTTCAATATAAGCTGAAATTATAGGAAGTTGTACCAAGCAAGAAATTCCCACACAAACGAAATGTTTGCTAAGAAGACTTGCTGGTTTCGTATAGATGGGAACCTAACCAAGGTAACTATCTCCTCGCGTGTGAAAGTACAGGTTTGGTAGTTGCAATTAAATTTAACTTCAAGTCCTGGTAAACGTTGCAACTACATACACTGCTCAATGATTGTTTGTTTTCTAATGGTGGTGTCAATTTCTTTCGAAAATGCAAGTAGGCATCTTTTTATCTTCTACCTTGCGTATGCATACTTATTGCAACCGTTTTTAAGTTCACAGTTTAAATAAGAAATTGCCTAGTCGGCTGGGGCTGAAGAATACACAAACCACTTCTCTGCAGAGGGATAAGATACCCCCAACGAGTCTCCAGAATATGACATTAAACAATCTGATGGCGAGCTTTCAGTAATACCGGAGCTTTGGGTAATGTGGAGTACCCCTTCATTGCCATCGCTCTCAGGTCCACTCTGGCCTGGGGTGGTAGTATATGATAGGGTCCTATCTATCGGTCAAATAGAACAAAATTACATACTTATGTTGAATTGCTTGAAATGGAACCGTTTTTGTATGCTAAACTGGATTGTTTGAAATAGAACTGTTTTTACATTCAACTATGTGTAAATAAAAACTATACTTATACTTAGCTGAATTGTTTGAATTAGAACTGTTCGACTTAACTGAATAGCTTGAAATAGAAATGTTTTTGACAATTAAACTGTGTACTTAAGCTGAACTGAACTGTTTGAAATAGAACTGATTATTTGTATAAAAATGGATTTGGCATTAAATAATCTACAAAGGTTGATATACCATAAAACCCAAACAAAAAAATACAAAAACAACAGATTAAATAAGGAAGGATTTATCTTTAGTTTAAATTTCTGTTGGACTTTTGGAAGAGTTAAAGAAACAATGTACCAAGTAGGTTCAACTGCGGTATAAATGCATAGAATAAATAATATGAACGTTTATTGGTTGTAATTTATTCTATTTTTGGTTAGGCTGAGAACTTTGCAGCATACTCTTGGACATCTGAATGTTAACTTTCATAGTTTTATTAATCTAATTTTATCAAATAATTTTTTATAAGAAAAAAAAAAATCAATGATGTTTTTCATAATATTCATTTAAAAAATTTGATTAAAAAAAGCAAGAACGATGAACTTGCACGCACCATTGAATGATCTGTTCTTTTCCTTGTACCTGACATGATATCAGCATCAGCTGAGGATTGTTAAGAGAAAACGCATTAATCTATAACATAAAGAAAAATTGGTTATTTTGAAAAACTACATTTGTTTTTATAGAGATTTTCAGCGTAACTTACTGCCCGGAACAAAATGAACAATTCTTAAAAAGAAATAAGTGAGAAAATAGCTTTGTATCTGATTCATGAACTGTACAAGTCTTATTGTTCTAAATTTAGTGAAATATATATATATATATATATATATATATATATATATATATATATATATATATATATATGTTGGTTTTGAATACAGTAAACGTCAGATTAAAGCGCCAACAAATCTATTGTTATTTTGCGTTTTCTTTTGTTTTTGTTCGTTTTCCCCCACTAAATTTTCTTGATTTTAGTCTCAAGAAATTAATTTGATTTTTTAATTGTCAAGATAAACTGAATTCTGATATAAATTGTTAAATTTAATTTCCGAACTGCAAAGGAGTATTTATTTTTTCTAAGCGTCAAGAAACGCGCTTTTATTTTTTAGCATTAAGTCAAAGGTCAATTAATGCAACAAAACCTTTTCTCATTCCAACTGAACCTCTTCAACTTCGTTTCAGGAAGGACGAAAACATAAAAGTAACTTGGAGACTGGGGTTCCGTTTCTCCATACAACACCTTCCCATTAAAAAGTGTCGAGGGATCGCCTTGATGATTTCGATTAAATCTAGAAACTTAGTTATTTTAATTTTTTTGCTTTTTTCGTTTTTGTTTTTCAAAATCCCATTCTAAAATATTACTATATTACATTTTGTATTTAGTACTGCTAAAACTAATGCAGCGCACTTATCACTTATACCACTTGATTTTTGAAAATAATTCTTGTCGTTCAATCAATAATTAGTAATAAATGTTCGTGCTTTTATTTGAAAAAACAGAGTATCGATTTGAATAAGACAGGTCTCAAAAACAGTCAAAGCGAAGCCCGATTTATTTAAGGGGTCAAGAGGTACTTCTTTCGTGGCCTGGTTTTATTTTAGTTCGGCAACTGTAATCTACTTTTAGTTTAAATTAAAATATTACATTTTTATATGCCTTACTGCTCCAGCTTTATTGAGAAAGAAAAAGAAATCTATTTTCATTGTCTTTAACCCCATGTTATTAAAAAAAAATAGCTGGATACTGACTGAAGATTTTAAGGGTTAAAGATAATATTTTTATTTCTCGTATCTTTTTCTTTAAAATAAAATTATCATCCCATTCGCCACGTGTATAAAATAAAAAGTGTCTGGGTCACACACAACGTGTTTTTAATTCAATAATTTTAATTTAAAATAAGTTAATATGTCATTCAAGTAGAAATC
Organism: Sepioteuthis lessoniana; assembly: GCA_963585895.1. Taxonomy (NCBI): domain Eukaryota; kingdom Metazoa; phylum Mollusca; class Cephalopoda; order Myopsida; family Loliginidae; genus Sepioteuthis; species Sepioteuthis lessoniana. Next base: position 5,924 of record CAUZXS010004278.1, read on the forward strand.
AATTCTACCCAAACAATCAATGAAAGTGCCGTTTCTTATGCTGTGTCACTTAGTACACTAAAAAGTATGTTTCCCATTCTCAGCTACCACGTTTTTGACAAATGAAACATGTTAATATTACTGCCGCTCTGGTCATCCATAGAACGAACAGTATTTCATTTTTTTTTTCCTCTGCCAAAGCAAAATGTCTTCTCTCTCTCTTTCTCTATCTCTCTCTTTCTTTCCAAAGCTTCTTCAACATATCTGTACCTCCGTGGTTGGTGTAAGACTAGCACAAACCCTAAACACAACAATCGGATAAATTGAACAAAACTAGACCGATAATAGGACTCTCTTCGACCACTGCCACACGACTTATGGACTGTTTTATTTATTCATTTGTTATTTAACCATCCTACGGCCATTCTTTACAGTCCCCGACTTTCTATCTCTCTTTACTTTTCCGTTAAGGTATAAGTGTAATCGTGTTTGAACAGATTGCTCACGGGGTAAATGTGTAATTATTTTTAACCACAACTATTGCTACTGCTAAAAACAGTTCAAACTGAAGATAGTGATGATGATGGTGATGACGGTACTATCACGGAAGTAATTTTTTAAATCTCCAAGACTAGACATGACGATGCACCGATGCAGTTCTGAATAATGGTGCACTGAGTCTTAGCAGTTGCACGATCAGAACTTCCGCCATGTATATAAAACAAAAACAAAAATGTCTCCAACTACTCTTAGCACTGCCAACTACTAGCAAATGATTACATTTATTACCCTTACTACCTCTCACGACTTAAGATGAAACATACTATACTGAACCCAGCGGAAGAGTTAAGTCCAGCCTTTCATAGGTAATAATAATAATAATAATAATCCTACGCTTAAATTATTAAAAAAAAAATCACCGGTACGTGCGAGAAACGCTAATAGCGTAGTTTTAACTTAACAAAAAAGCATTAGTTGTCCAAATAAAGCGGTTTCTTTTTCTTTATTTCCACTTTTAATGTATAATTTATAAAGGGAATTCGCTAGTATTGGAAAACAGTTTTTTCTAGAAAAAGGAACAAAAATTATCTCTAAAAAAAAAAAAAATTCTATAATGCCCAACTCAGAAAATCTGTAATTGTAATTTTTTTAGATCATTACTACTACAACTACTACTTTCACTACTACTACTACTACTAACAACAACAATAACTCACATGTTAACGGAGAGAAATAAACAGAAACGACTCGGATTTTACTTATGTCGCTGACAGGAGATGAATTCAAGAACTCTTCTTACTATCACTATAATAATGAACAGTTTTTCTCCCCTAAAAATAGACGAAGCTTTGAAATCGAAATAAACTAACTGGCGCCTCGATCTTGAAAATAAAGATTTAAAAAAAAGGAAAAAAGTATATAGGGGAGAGAAAACCAAGTTTAACAAAATATGAGTTGAGTTAAAAGGAGAGAAAGAAGGAAAGAAGCACCACCCTCAATTTTTTTAGGCCGGGGTGCGTGAAACTGTCTCCTATATTATTAGCCTTTGTGTATATAAAAACAACTCTCTTTTTGTGGGATAAACTAATCATGATTACTTAGTGATATTACTTCATTAAAAGGACACATTAGCTGACAACAAACACGTGAGAAGGTAAGTAAAAAGAAAAAAAATTTACAACATATCAACTTTTTTTTGTGACTTTGGGGTCCCTAAGGGAACGGCCGGTAATTTGGATGTATGGATTGGTCTGGTCTTCATGTAACCATTTAAAGAAATATCTTTTTACCCCTCATCTTTTTTTAAATATTCGACTTGCTGCTGTGTGGTAAATTTCAAAATAATTTTGACAAAGAAACCTTCGTTTTCCAAATGGAAAATATTTCCTGATTTTATTTTATTTTTTCTCTCAAGATTTTAGAAGCAAATTACATGCTCAACGATGCAATGGTTCTTAACATTCTTCTAAAATGATTTTCTTGACTGGTGAAACTGACCACATGTCGTGTTAGGAATTATCAATTGATTAACTTATTCGCGCTTGCCATAGAAGACCCAGTAATCGTTCCTGCCTTAACATTTCTGTGTTACCTCAACTTATTAAAGTTGAGTATGGAAAAGCAGTGAAAGTATCGAGTAGCAATGAGTATTACTAAAAGCTTCCGTGCTCCCCCTCTTTTTTTTTTTTTTTTACGCTAAGTGTCAAGTTGCTTTTAATGAAAGGTGCACTTCCGTCTACACATTTAGGTATTTATTTATTTAAGTTTATTTTTTTACTTTACTGCTTTTTTAATAAAAATTCCCTTGTGCGTTTTTTAAGGGAGAGGCAACGAAAGTGCAACACACTCTGACGGAAGAAAATTAATGTTTGTATTTCTTAAAATTTGCATTTACCAAAAATGAATTTCAAAATCCAATAAACTTGAAATTTTTGCATGAAACACAACCGTGACTGAAATTAAGATTAAACTTCAACAAAATGATCCGAGATTTGTTCGGGTATATTTTATTTACTTGAACCACTGGCGTGCGTGGACAATTTTTCCCCCTGATCGCCTGTTGTAAGTTCCAAAGAAAGAAGTCACGTGATGAAACCTTTCCTGTCCCATGCCTGTTTCGATCAAGTCTTTTCTTGATAACAGATGCTAAAGTTATTTCCCACCCATTAGTCCCTTGTTTTTGTTTGTGTGGTGGTGTTCGCCCCCGCCCCCACCAGATTATTTCCCTTAATGCTTTCAGAAGTTTTTAAATAACTATATACCTGCAAAAGTCACGAAAATTCCCATGAGTAATTTCGATGTGTGTGTATATATATATATATATATAGATAGATAGATGTCATTAAATATCTAATAGTAATACAATATCAATTTTTATATTTAAGTTTCCTGTAAGTCTTTTTCGGATATCATCATACGACTGTTTTCCCGGTTCAGCTCGGAAAAGGTTAGCATGACCTTACCTCATTAAAAAGAAAATGTTTCTATTTTTATGAATTTGAATTGATTCTCTTATTAGATTTTGACTATTGCAAATTACTTTAGTGTGGCAGATAATTACAATTAAGAACTTGAAAGCTAACACACACATATGTGTGTAATATATATTGTTTTTGTCGGTTACTAAAATAACAAAGAAAGGGATAATAATAAAAACAAAATCTAGCATCAGTACACGAATCAATTTGAAACCAGTCGATTTTTGTACAAAATTTCTAGTTGATTTCATCTTATATATTCAAGCAAGGGGCACTTCTGGTGGTGTAACGGTTAGCAAGCTAGACTAGCAAACCTACACTAGTGAGTTCGAGTCTCATTGGGCGCCCCGTTTATTCGGCCTTGTGCCACATCGAAGCAACGAGCTTTGTAAATTACTATATATTCAAGCAAGTTTTGTTAAAGATGAAGAAACACTATTATTTTTTTAAAATTATATGTATATAATTTTTAAAATTCATTTTTGCTTTTATGAATATTTTTACGTTCCTTTTGCGCCTGGAGATGACCAAAAAGAAACTTTTATTTTATTATCTAGATTTTTTTTATCTACTTATATAACGTGTCTTCACCTAATAACGGATCTTTAAAACAATTACAAAAAACCCTTTCAAGATTCTATACATTTTTTTTCTGCGTTTTTTTTTATGAACAGTATTACACCACTTGTTATCCTTCCCGTTTTTTATTACCCTGACTTCTGCCAGTCTTTTTAAAATGAAAAGGCTAATCCCAAAAACGTCCTGACTGAGAAAAGGTTAACATGACCTGTCAAATGTTGGTTGACTTTAATTTTCTAACTTAAGAATAGGGTAATATTCAAATATGTAAGTAATTATCTTAAGCTTTGTTCAACTAAGTGTACATTATTTTTAATTGAAATTTTTTAGTTTTATATAATGCGCGCAAATTTGAAATAAGATAACTAGTTAAAGTAAAATTGCATTACAGCTTTTTACCACCACACCACGCTAAAAATAATTTTATCTAATTTCCATTTAATTCATCATTTTTAACTTTGTTTTCACCCACACATTTTCACGTGAAAATGATTTTACCGCTGGGTGTACCAAAAAAAGAAAAAAAAAAAAGTGAAATTTAAATGTAATTTAATGTGCATATAATTTTATTTAAAAAATGCTTTCTAATTTGTCCTGTCACAAACCTCGAGAACAAAAGATAAAAAAATTATTGCCGTTATTAATGTTTGTATTTGGGGATAATTAATTTGAAATTGGAGTAGTAAGGCCTAGAATTCAAGCATATTTTATTTTAAGGGTCGTGTGAAATTTTAAGTGATTTAGAAATCAAGAGAAAGCCTTTCTGGCTTCCGTTTCTAATTAAAAACAAAACTTTTTTTTTTTTAAATAAAAAGTAAACGTATCTGCTAATTATTTTTGATCCGAGGAAGCTTTTCCTTATTCCAGTCATGTTCATAAAGGTGTGTGTTTTAACCAACAAAGTTATAAAATCCGTGAAAATATCACTCATGAGCTTTCTTGAAATATTCGATCCACGCCACATTTTCAAGGCCCATGATTAATTTTTTGGATCGATTCAACAACCGTGAATGGTACAAACCAAAAAGTAGGACAACAATGAAAGCACTTCGTTTCGGGTCAGTCTCTTCGTTTCGTTATAATTTCTTTACTATTACCTAGAATTTCAAAATCTAAAAAATAAAATCCGAGGGTAAAACTTGTTTACTCACAGCACAGGGTAAACAAATCAATCTTTACTGATTATAATTAAGATATTTATTTACTAAGTGTAGCTTCTATTTGACAAAAGTATTTTGTGAGTATGCTTCTCACTGGGTGCCTAATACTTTTGGCCATGTGCCACAACTAAGATTAGAAAATAACTATTTGTGTGTCAGTCAGGACTATTAAGTATCCGCTCGCTTGGGTAAGGTATAAATGAATTGGTCAGGAGGAGAGTGTATACCCCGTTTTCAATAACCTAGTGGTGGGAGAGAGGTTTTCCAAAAGTGAGCGTTAAACACCCCCCCTTTATCCTAGAGTAAATATAATGAACGCTAAGAAATAAATCAGTGGATGGGTGGGGTGCTCGTTGTGAGGAAACGATTGATGATTTCGGATTCATATTTATTCGACACACAGCACTGAAATGCTGTAAGAGGCTTTGATGCCACTGTATTTCCTTCCAAAATTAAATCTTGGCTTCGATCGAGAGGATTTCAATCGACCTGACAGGATAACGTTTCTCATCGAGAGGAGAAAGTCATTGGTATGGGATTTTCACCTGTTCTCGATTAGTGGTTATCTTGGGATCGATCACTCGAGACGCCGAGGACCACAAATTGGCCAGATATTCGTCATTAGCACCAAATAGCCGTCAAAAGACGCGGGATTATCGGATTCTCGTTCATGGAACTAACCTCGTCTGCTATGCTCTTTCTCCATTACCCACTATAAATTTATCGAAAGAATTGCTTAAAGGGATTAGTTTCTACCGTTTCCTTCATTGTTTTGTTTGTTGTTCGTACACTCTGAGGTTTTTCTTTTTAATGAAATAATCATATTGTCTATGAATATTTTCTTTTCGGCCAGAAGTTGAAAAAAAAAAAAAAAAAAAAAAAAAAGTAAAAACAACCTTTAAATGGTCTGAATGTGCAATGGTTCGATTCTCATTGGGTGCCCAGTTCAAGGTTAGAAGTATTTAGAAAATTCAGTAATTTAAGTCAAAGTAGATTCTTGAGAGTAAGTGAACTGGGATCTTTCCCTGGTTTTAATTTGTCAAAAATTAAGAACACACCGAAAGTAATTCTCAATTATTAATAAAAAATAATCAACAAATTTTTGCTTTGTGGACGTAGGCTGCATTCATTTTATTACTATCTCCAAAAATGTCTAGTTACTATTTAGCTTTTGATGTAAACTTAAAAAAAATTTTAATCGTCACTGAATAAGTTTCCTCAAGCAACAAATATATATTTACCCAACCCCTTTGCCACTTACAGAATGGGACACCACATAGTCGCTTTTTAAACAATTTACTAAGCTTTTTGCTTAGATGTAGCACAAGGCCGTATGAATGGGGCATCCAATGAGACGCTAACTCGAAAGTTTGCTAGTTTAGCTAGCCAACCATTACACCACCCGAAACATTTAAATTCAATTTTCTTTCTCCTAGACTGGTTGCCATACCAAGGTCTACATTCTTTACCCAGAGTTGAGGGAGAATAGTTGGATGCATACTCCCTCTCCCAAGAATATCAACGTGATGTAAAATGCAAATTAGCTAATTAAGGATTTGAACTCTGGTCACCGTGTCCATTTCCAATGACTATAAGCATTACCCTACGAGCGTCTCCATTTTTAAAATAAAAAATTACTGAATTTATACATATTTATATATTTTAGCTACTCTTTATAACAGACAAAAGTGTAGGGGGGATGAACACCAAGGAAGAAAATAAACTAGTAAAAATGCAGGAATGAGAAAAGGTGTTGTCCATCATTTTAATGCTTCAAAAATGAATAACTTTGTGTTTATACAGAATAGCTCATCCATGAAAATTTTGTTTTGATTTACTAGAAAAAATGTTTTGTAGAAATATATATATATATATTTTACCCAAGTGAATTTGTCCTTTTTATTTAGACCCAAAATTACAAATCACCTCGTCACCAAAATCCCCCCCCCCGATTCTTGCGAGTTGATGGCATAATTTTAGGATTTAATTGTTCAGTACGAAAAAAAGGAACTAAATGCCAAAATTAATCTTACTTGGATAGTGAATGTAAGTATTAAATTGTTTGCTGTTTAACACATTAAAACAAAATGTAAATTTTCATGGTGGATTGTTCTATACAATCATTAATAACTATTTACTTAGCTTAGTTATGTGACAGTCAGAAAACTTGGGAGCCCAGTGAAACTTTAACTTGTAAATGTTTGCTAGTCTAGCTGGTTAACTATTGCAGAATACGAGACACCCAATGTAGTAATTTACAAAGCTCTTAAGCTTCGATGTGGCACAAGGCCGAATGAAAGGGGCGCCCAATGAGACTCGAACTCACTCGTGTAGGTTTGCTAGTCTAGCTTGCTAACCATTACACCACCAGAGGTGCCCTAGACACCCAATGTATTATCGTGACAAGCATAGGGGCTTGTTTTTATTGCCTTGCTTTTCGAAATAAAAAGTGACTTTTTTACCTGGATATGTAAATGATATTTAAATTGTTAAACTGTACAAGATGTATAAGCGTGACATATTTCTAAATTAAATATGACTTTCCCTGAATGATTATAGAGAATCTTATCTGTTATCTATATTCTTATGACACCAGGCTTTTTACGTTACTATATTTTATCTTTATTACTATAAAATTGTAAACTTGAAAAAAATATTTTGGCCTATTTAGCCACATAGTGTGGGTAGGACACGTTTCCTCATATCTACCTAACTTTGTATGTAGGTGATCACTTGAGACTTTTTTCTGCATACCTTGAGTTGTTGCATTCGAGATTTTTTTTTTTTTTTTTTCGTAAGACAATTCTTTAAATTCATGGATAAAGAGAAGCACATTCATCTTTATAACCTCGTATAATTTCATTTACCAGAAAAAAATGTATGAAAATTTAAATTGTCAACAAGTTTAAGTGACTTTATTTCGTATCTGTAAATCTGCACCTTATTTTTAGACTTTTGATATTAAATGAATAGATATTAATGACATAGAATTTCCTTTTTTTTTATTTGAAGACTAAAGAAAAAAAAAGGTAAATGACTTTGGCACGGTAATTAGTTTTCATTCACTCTTTTCTTTGGACTCGCATTCTCATCTTTTGATCACGTTATCATTTCAGTGTTCTTTATCAAAGATTTGGCCAAATTTTCAAAGAATTTATTTCGTCCGAAGCTGCACTGTATGTGGGTGTAGTACTTTTTTCTCCATCACTCTCAGGGATTGAACTTCTTTCCATCGAAAACTAGTCCAATATCAGAAATTCTTAGTTTAAATTTTGAATTTACATTGTATTAATTTATTCATTGTCTTTGTGTGTGCGTGTGTCTCTGCAGGATAAATTTGACTTTTCTAAAGAAAAAAAAGTTTATTAATTACACTAGAACCTACCCCGCCCCACTTTTTGTCTTCATAGGATTCTTTCTGAGACTGACAAATTCCAAAAGAATGAATATTGTAAAAAAAATGTTAGATTCTTTTTTTTTTTTCATTTTTAAATAGCGGTAGCGTTTCTCTTGCCAGATGAAAGTGATACAGTAGTTTCAAGTTAAAATGACAAATCCTTGCGTTTAGTACAGATCTAGCCTTTAAAATCTCAATCTTCACTGAACTACTTTACCTTTTGTCTTCTGGGCATAAATTAACCTTTTTTTTCTTTGTGAAACAGAAATGCGAATCCCCAATTATTCACTGTGTGTATGCACGCGCGTAATATTTTTAAATGATTTGTCTGAAATTCTAGAGATCAATTGACTTGTCACTTATAGTTTAGGTTGATTTAAATAGTATAACCATTTTTTTTCCTTCTGTTTTTTCTCATATTTTTATTGGTTCTTCAACCTTCAAGTTCATTAGGCTTCTCGGCTTTTTGGCCTGAGAGGCACAGAATAAATGCTTAGTTCCAGTAGGCAATCTCCCAGGCAGCACCTGTCGTCCTCTCGACTAAAATTGAGTAAACCTGGGTTGGTTGCCTGGTGTTTGAAGCGCCTTTGGAGAGGAATGCTGACGGAATCTAAACGATTAAAAAACAAAAAACAAACTCTGCATGGAAGGCTTGCTTTCTGCATGGCGCCTTCACATTAAAGAACAACTTTGCGTCTAATTTAGCTTGGTGGTAAGCTAAAACTAATAAAATCAGGTTCATTAAGCTATTTTTTTAAGCATCTTAAACCAATACTAGTGTTTTTGATCTTTGCCGAATCCGGCATACGAGACTAAATCTGCTAACAGTACATATTTACCCAACCCCTTTGCGAAGGGCAGGATCTATCATAAGGTCAATTTTTAAGTGGGGAGCAACTGGTGAGAATTCGAAGTTTTCCTCTACTCTGGTTGCTATACTAACGTTAGAGAGTCCAGTCTGCCCTGCTGTTTACTCATAGGTGGAACGAGAATAGTTGAACTCGGCTGCTAACAGAAGCTACTGTTACTAAATGGTCACCCATCTAAGTATTGAACTTCGGTGATCTGGTAGGAAACTTTCAGTGTGACTTGATTTTAAATTAAAGTGGTATCTTTTATCAGCTCCCACACACACGTACTTGTTTAATTCGAAGGTCCTAAAAAGAATGCAGTTTACGTCACATTTAAATGTTTTCTCATCAGACATTCCTATGGTTCTTGATACCACCAATCACTGAAAATTCCGGGGATTCACTTTCGCATATTATAATTCAGTGGAATGTATGTAAAGAGAGAGGTAAAAAAAGATTCCAAGCTATGTTTGGTGTGTATTCTTCCACATTACTGTCACTTACATTTCTATGCTGACAATAACGTGTACGCATACATCGTGATGACTGAAAATATTGCACTTTGAATTGTTTTGCCTTAAATTGTTCCGTTTAGGATTGAAATAAACTGTTCCGTTGTGTGTGTGTTTTATTATATAATTACTGTTTGGAATAACTTTATAGAATGAATCAGTGAAATGAGAACTGTTGACGTTTGATTTGAGCTCATTTAAGTGTAACATCAGTTCACAGTTTTCATTGTTATTTACTAAGTTTTGCTCAGTTGGGTCACAAGGCTGTGGATATATGGGGCACTCAGTGACTCACAAGTTATTGTTTGCCAGTCTAGTTTGTTAACCATTACACAACGTAAGGTTCCTAATTTGCGTTTTTCTTGGAATCTATTTGAACACTCATAAATATGCGCTCCATCTAACTTGTGATATTATGAATAGATTTAATATGTTGAAAATTTGATTTAAATTAGAAATGAGGAAAATAGCCCTGGCTGTATTTTTAGTGCTAAGAACATTTGAATTTTGTTAAAGTCAATAGTTTTTATTGCAGCCCATTATTTCATCACTCTCAAATTAGTTCTATTTCCTTTAAAGACATAACCTTCGTTGGGTAAAACTCAAAAGACTATGCACAAAACCCCTTAACTTGAAGCAAATCTGAACTACTCCAGTATTCAATTGGTATGTTGCACAGGATTTTCTTAATGCATGGGTATGCTGGACAGTTGTCCAAATACCCTGGAGCATAATTGATTATTTAAGTTTTTATTCTTGTGAATGTTTATGTAGGTAAAAGCCCCAAGTGCACTCTCTTGCCCAGGTGTCTATAGAGCTGTTAAGACGGCTCTGATGTTGCATTTTTTAATTTTCAAGTTGAGGCATGAAAGAATATACCATTAAATTGTCTCTCTACTAGGTTGCACCTACAAAATATTCTTTCTGAATGACGTTTTTATTAGTGGAGCTCTAAATACACTCATTGTATCCCTTGCAGATGGAGTTAAGACCCCTCCAAAAATGATATCCTTGGTATGATACTAAACTGTATCTGATGGTGAGGTTCCAGGTTTGGAGATCTGATGAGTGTGGAGTACTTCTTCATTGCCATTACTCCCATATCCACTCTTCACTCATCATCATGTCGTGCTGGTAGCACGGATATCCCTGACCCTCTCTCGCCACTTTTCCCTATCGTTCATCGCCTCAGGCAGGTCTTCTGGACAACATCCTGTATCCTCACATAGTTGCTGAATGTATGTTCGTGCTGGTCGTCCTGCTTTTGCACGGCCATGTGTGGGGGTCCATAAGAGTACATCGCTTATGAGTTCGTCCCTGCTTCTCCAGCAGTGTCCTGCATGTCTAGTTCGTCTAACTTGAATAGTTTTCGTGATAGGAGGCAGGTGGCCGTACAGTTGGTGTCTTGTGGGGTGTTGCCGCCAGGACTTGTTCAAGATTGCTCACAGCATTCTTGTGTAATTGCCGTCTAGCTTCTTCTCCAGCCGTTTTGTTAGAGTCCATGTAGTGCATCCATATAGAAGTATCGATGCGACCGCTGCCTGGAAGAAACTGCGTTTCATTTTATCAGTTAGGTCTGGTTTCCATAGGATCCCATCTATGGGTTACCATATAATTATCAATTTAAGATAGAATTACTTGAAACTATACAACTGCATGAAAATTATTTGTATTAGATCAAAATACTTGATATGTCTATATGCAAAAATATGTGATTCCCTTACCTCTATGCATAAAATACCCCTAGACTGGTTAACATGCCATTAAAATCAGTCTTCCTGTCTGAACATTTCCAAAATTGTATCATTGACTTATTGATCTGAAGTCAGTCAGTTTTTCTTTTTGAAGTTCATACTTAGTAATTATATTGTATAATATTCTACTTTGCCCAGTCAGCTGGGGCTGTAGAATACACTGACTGCACCTCTGCAGAGGGGTAAGACCCCCCCCTAACGAATGTCCTAGATATGACACTAAACAATCTGATGGTGAGGTTCCAGCAGTGCTGGAGCTTTGAGGAATGTGGAGTACCCCATCATTGCCATTGCTCCCAGGTCCACTCTGGCCCAGTGTGGTAGCACCTGATAGGGCCCTATGTATGGGTTAAATAGAACTAACAGCATACTTATGCTAAAATGAATTGTTTGAGTAAACTGAATAGCTTGAAATAGAAATGTTTTTGACAATTAAACCTTACTTACATTTAAACTGCGTGCTTATGCTTAACTGAATTATTTGAAATAGAACTGTTTTTCAACATTAAAATTGTATTTATACTTAACTGAACTGTTACATATAACTGCTTGAATAGTTTGAAATAGAAATGTTTTAGACAATTAAACTGTGTACTTATGCTAAACTGAATTGTTTTAAATAGAACAGATTATTCACATAAAAATGGATTTGGCGTTAAATAACCTACAAAGGTTGATATGCCATAAAACCCAACAAACAAACAATATTCTACTTGAGAAAAATAAATTGAAATTTTATCACTTGGATTTCTGCAAAGCACCTGGATAAATTTCTATCTTTACTGAAATATCTATTAAGGATTGAAAGCTGAAATCTCAACTTCATGATTTTCCTTTCATTAAACAATTTCTTGGCCTCTTAGTTATTTGGGGAGAAAAGGTATTACGAAATAAATTGCTCTTAACCAATAAGACCAGTCATGGTTTTCTATTTTCTTCTTTAGCTTTCTATGGCAGGATATTTGTTAATTCTTCCCTGTAGGTGCCTCTGGGTAGAAATAGAAGAATTTGGTAAATTAGATTTATTAAGGTAGCGTAAATATTAACAATGAATTTCACTTAAAACAAATGGTGGTGAGAAGGATTCTTTGTGCCAAATACACTTTGGATTTGGAACAGGATGGTATTATGATTTCTTTTAGCTTTTATACTTAAAAAAATTAATCATAATAGTCACTTTTTTTAAAGAATTATAATCTGATTTATTCATACTATTATCCTCATTTTGGATGTTTACCCTGTTGGCAGGGCTTAGAGTACACTGTATCCTCTACAGAGGTGTACGACTCTCCCCGAAAGGGTGTCCTGAGTATGATACTAAACTGTAATTGATGGTGAGACTCTAATTCTGCAATATGTGGACTACAGCTTTATTGCCATTACTTCCAAAGCCACTCTGAACCATACTAGTAGTACCTATTAGATTAACATTTCTAGGTCAAATAGATCTGATAAAAAAAACTTTGTATTTGAAAGGACTGTGCAAAAAACCTTAAGAAACAGTTAATGTAATTCCATGTCTGCTTAGACGGGTTGATATGCCATTAAAATCTTGGTTGTTATATCTGGCTAATATCTCTTTCTGCCTCTGTTAGATTGGTGGGCTTTACATGTACCTTAGTATCCCCTCACCCATATCTCAATGATAGTTTGCTAAAATCATAAGAATGAGCTTTAAAGTTTTGTGTTGATGAAATATAGCAAAATTTAATGGCTCCATTTCCTCCAAACATTATATATAAAGTGTGTGTGTGTATTTAACAAGTATATTGTTATAGAGTTTTTCCAAGCATGGAATATACCTCCTACTCTCCTAAAAGGAATTAATCTAAAAAATCTAAAGAGTTTGGAATTAGAGAGGTTGAAATAATAAAGATAACTTTACTCATCCAAATGAATTCTAATTTAAACAAAAACATTTTATGCAAAATCATAAAAATCTTGTATTAAGTGTGTTGTGTAATGTATCTCTTTTTCATTTAAAGTCAACTTGCCATTTTGGTCATTTTTTTTAGAAATTCTTGGAACCATTTTGTCTTTTTTTTTTTTTTTTTTTTTTTTTTTTTCAACTGATTTAACTATTTTTGCCATAATAAAATCTGTTTCTACAAATGTGACTCTAATCATTTCAAAGACAACTGATACTGTATTTACATTGCAACATTAACACAGTACATAACTACTTCTCCCCCACCTATTTTTTGATATGTGACACTAAACCATAATAATCAGTTGAAGATTATAAAATGTATAGGATATTCTTGCTGTTATGAGACTAAGATATGCTTGGCCATATAATATCATGTCTGGTTTGTCTAACTTTGATAGTTTTCATGATGGGTGGTAGGTGGCCGTATAGCTGCTGCTTTGTGGGGTGTTGCCTCCAGGACTCGTTCAATATTGCTCGCCGCATTCTTGTGTAGTTGCTGTCAAGTTTTTTCTCCATCCGTTTCGTTAGCATCCATGTAGTGCATCCATACAGCAGTATCGACCCAACCGCTGCTTGGAAGAAACTGCTTTTCATTTTATCGGTCAGGTCTGACTTCCATATGACTGATAGCCTATTGATAGCTGTCCATGCCTTTGCTAGTTGCGTGTCGATGTCTGTCTCGGTTGATGAAACACTGCTTCCAAAGTAGGTGAACTTGTTAACTAGTTTCAGAGAGCTACTATTTAGTGTGGAAATGTCGCCTGTTTGATTAAAGCACATATATTCCGTTTTGTGTGCATTGACATGGATGCCAATGCCTGCAGTGGCTCATTCCAGACTATGCAGTAGGATTTTGGCTTGGGCAGGTGCATTTGTCAGAATTGCTTTGTCATTGGAGTAGTCAGCATCGGTAATTTTTTTTGCGGGGTACCTTTTGCTTCTTTTCTTTGTCAGCTCGAAACCATTTAGGGATATCTGTGCTGATGGCATGACAAGATGATGATGATGATATCATATCGATGTTTCAATATTGCAACTGCCATGAATGTTACTACTTAGCCAATACTGATTAAAGGGAAAATTATTTGTGACCTGGTGGGATGATTTAGTGAGGCGATATTTAAATATGGTTGCATTATCTGGTGTTCATAATACAATTATTCATCCTAAAATAGTTTTATCATTCTATTGGCAGGGTCTAGAATGTCAGCTGCATTCTCTGTGCAATAACCCTTAAAAAGGGTTGGTGGGTGGTTGACATAGCATAAACCTAATCAACTAGAACAGCTTCAATCTGAGCTAAAAAAAAAAAAAAGTTAAATCAATTTTAATTTTTGAAGTCATGTTATATCGGGTATATTTTATTTTTAAGGATGAAATATTTTGTATATACTAAGTGAAATATTTATTTACACTGGCTAAGATATAAACACTTGAATCACATCTGATTTATCTTTTGTTGTATAAAAAAACTTATAATTGGTGATTTGTTATAAATTATAAATCTTCATAAACTGACTTATTAATGGAAAAAAATCCAAACGTCTTTTCAACAGTGAATCTTCATTTGAGCACAAGTTATCAAGCTCTTAGACAAATTTACTTATGTTGAAGTTTGATCATCACTGAATGTCAGCCTACTTAGGTTTAAAAAAAACAAAACTTATGTATTTTCTCTTTAACCCTTTCTGTGCGATAAGTTTTGGAAAATAGAGGTTATGTTCAAAGAATTCACTTTTAATTATATTTTGCAAAACAACCTTTACACAATCCTATACTGCAGCGGGGTCTCCTAAGGATGTTTCTATTCATTATTATTGAATTTTTCCTTGAACAACCAATAGGAAAATACCTTAAATTGAACTATTACATAATCGACTTATGTTGCTCTGCTTGTAAAAGGTTTAATATAGCACTTAATGGTTATTGTTGTAAGAAATGAATGAATGATGTAAGTTTAAATCCTTGATGAAGCTGTATACATTTCACTTCATGCTAATGCACTTGGGAAAGTTTGAATCTCTCTTCTTTCAGCTGTAGGGAAGACTGGGTTCTATTAATCTTTTGGTTAGGCAACCAATTTAAAAGGAAAACTTTGAATTCAAACCCCTTTTACTTTACTTAAAAGTTGACCTTGTCACATTCTGCCACTGGCAGAAGGGTTGAGTAAACAAATTGTTCCAGTCTTAACTTGGTTTTATAAATAACTAATAGTCTGCTTGGGATAAGCCCCCCCCCCAATTTTGATAGTAGTACTAATCCTCTATTTCTCTTCTATTTTGATGATGGAATGCATTCCTGTATATAATTCCCAAAATATTTTGGATGAATGAGTGTACGCATCATTTTCTCATACTTTGTAAAGAAAGACCTGAAGCAAAATCTTTCTGCATTCCATGCTATGAATCCTGATGTTCTAAAATAAATTAAATGTCTCTTATTCTTTATCCTACAATATTTGCTAAGCTGCATGTTGTTTTACTGACTGCTATCAAAACATCTTGGCTTCAGTAAATAATCATCCCATTCTGAAATTTTATTGAAGCAATTTTTGAAGAAATATATTAAACTTAGAGATAATATTCTTGTCCAGAATTTTTCTTGTCCAGTTGGCTGGGGCTGTAGAATACACTGACTACTTCTCTGCAGAACCCCCCCACCCCAAGAGTGTCCTGGATATGAAACTAAGCAATCTAATGGTGAGGTTCCAGTAATGCTGGATTTTTGGGGAATGCAGAGTATCCCTTCACTGCCATTGCTCCCAGGTCCACTCTGGCCCAGAGTGGTAACACCTGATAGGGTCCTATCTATGGGTCAAATAGAACTAAACTGAACAGTTTGAAATGGGACTGTTTTGACATTTAAACTGCATACTTATGCTAACCTGAACTGAATGCTATAATGTAACACTGATAAATACGGACTGATCTGAATAGCATGTCAACCATTCTGGGGTTATTTTATGCTTAAAGGCAGGTAATTGTGTTTACTGTGTGTTCATATTTACATTTTTGTGTACTTTTTTTTCTGCACAATCCTACCAAATATGAATAAACTTTAAACTGATCTATTTGACCCCAGGGATGCGATCCTGACAGGTACTACCACTCCAGATCAGTGGACCTGGGAGTAATAGTAATGAAGAGGCACTCCACACAAGAACTCTAGCCTCATCATCAGAGACACTTTAATGCCATACCCAGGACACTCTCTTTCTCTCTCTTTTTGAGGGGGAGCAGGTCTCCCTCCCCTTGCAGGGGGTATAATCAGTACATTGTAACCTCCACTGACAAGGTATTGAAAAATACAGATAATTGGTGTCTGAGAATGTAGTTATATATTTTATTGTCTTGATATTTCATTGGATAATTTTGCATTAATTCATGAATTTTTCTATATAAGTAAAGTTGGCGACCCCAGTCGAGGGTGACTTGAAGGCTCTCTTTTCAATACCTACTACAGCAAGGTGTCAGAGAGGGTGCTTATTCCATTCCCTAGATTGCTCCACTTTATCTTTGATACATACTTTATAATGCTGAGTGTTAAGCAAGGCGGCATTAAGTACAATCTTTTTTATGACTCGACCTGGGATTGAACCCCAATCTCTCGCACCATTGCCGAACTGTAAAAAAAGTTTGAATTGACAATATATAGAAAAACTAGGAATGTCTATAAATCAAATTATTGTACATTTACTTCAATGTATTAGATTTCCTGATATGAAAGGAAAAAAAAAATTAAGATTCTTGAAATTATTTGAACTTTAGAAATGAAGAAAAAATAATTTGGCACTCATATTGTTTAATATCTGAATCTTATGGTTTGGAAAACTAAAATTTTTCTTTGGGTTGCTTCCCACAATATTTTCATCTTATCAAATTTAATGCTGATTTAATAGTGAGACTTGGATAGTGTTGTGTTTACTGGCACAGAAAATAGGATTAAGTTTAATTTCTGGTCAAGGGTGTTCATATTCACTTCTCTCTAGATTATGACATAAATCCATTTTTTTCCCTCTAAAGCCCTGTCAGAGAGGCTTGCAATATGCTGATTGAATTCTCAAAAAGGCATATCTTGGGTATGGCACTAAACTGTATCTGGTGAGGCTCCAGGTCTGGAATGTTTTGGAGTGTGGAGTACTCTCTTCATTGCTATTACTCCCAGGTCCACTCTGAGCCGTAGTGGGTAGTATCTGTTAAGTATCATCTTTACGTCAAATAGATGAGTTTAAAAACTGTTTATATTCAATAAGATTGGTGGCAGGAGAAGAAACTCTTGGGAAACAACTACACAAAATGTGAATATGAATATAATTCCCTATCCTTTAGGCATAAAATAACCTAGATGGGTTGACATGCCATTAAAATCAACTATCTCCTCTCCTTCAGTTAATGGTAAAACAGTAGGGTAGTTTGGGTTTACTAACCTTTGTAGAGCAATCAATCTAGGAGTAGGACAACTCTGAATTTAAACCTGCCAATAATTGGCAGCCTGACAAAATTAGTTCTATTATTCTCCATATCTTTTTGAACCTTGAGTAAAATCTGAATCCTGCAATGGGCTGAAAAAAAAATGGCCGATGGATGCAAAGTTGCTTAGATGAAGTTTGAGAATTTTTATCACTTAGAATATTGTCTTCATTATTACTTGAATTTTAGCCAATATGTCCTAAGGCCCTTCTTTAGATGTATCATGTTAAACTCGGGAGCCTACACAGAACCTCGAACTAAATCCTTTATTTAAGTCACAGGGTTAGATTGTTCTAATTCTGTTAACCATAACTGGGTACAAGTGTTAAGACTATGGTAAGTATTCCCTGTTATTTTTACCTGTAGTCAGGATTGAACCTGCAACTGCCAGATGATTTCACTCAAACATTTTTCAACCAAATACCTTAACTACTTTACCATGTGTCCTGCTGGACAATTCAGAATGAATTTTTGGGACTTTATAAACCTCCATTAACCTATGAGATGCTACTTGCAACTATCATGTACATTTTTTTTTTACTTTAGCTCATATTGCAATTTTTTCTTTTCTTCATCGAGCCTTTTTGATTAATGGTTCCTGAATTGTATTCATCTCTATACTTGGTCTGCTCAATGGGTCACAGTAGCTCAACATATCTGCTGCTTCTTTAAGACATCTTATTCGCCAATATTCTTCCATATTTATGATTTTAACTTCATCTTACAAGGGCAGATGGTTTCCCTTATCTTTCCATATATGGTCAGCCCTCTCTGCTGGAGCTGTAGAATACACTGACTGCATTTCTGCTGATGGGTAAGACCCACCCCTCCAGGGAGTGTCCTGGATAAGACACTAAGCAATCTGATGGTGAAGTTTCAGTCCTGGAGCTTTGGAAAATGTTGAGTACCCCTGCATTGCAATTGCTCCCAGATACACTCTCTACCAGAGTGGTAGCACCTGATAGGGTCCTATCTATGAGTCAAATAGAACCTTTTTACCGTTTAAACCGTGTATAAACAAATAACTGATGTTTAATCAAATTGTTAGTGATACATAGCAATACTTGGAACCATTTGACTGTGTGCAAATGGTGTTGAATAATTAGTGTTAAACAGCAATACTTAAAAGCACTTCAAAGTCTACATACAAATTATTAATATTAAATAAAAATATTAGTTTTAGATCGCAATCATTGAAACCCTTTAACTGAATAAAAACAATAGCAATACTTGTGTGCAAACAGATTAGTTCTTACTACATTTGAAAATAAAATTTCCTACAAATTTATTTACTCACAAATGATATGCATAACCAGTTAACTGTGTGCAAATAAATGACTGATGTTAAATTGTTAGTGTTACATAGCAATATTTATATCATTTAAATGTGTTCAAAAGAATGAACTCAGGCTTGTTTTAAAATGTTATCTACAAAATGTTTTTACTCATCATATATATTTAATATATATGCATAAACAGAATTTGGCATTAAATAATCTACAATGATTGATGTTATATAGAGAAATCTCTTCTGATTTACTAATACATTTCTTACTAACTCACTAGCATAATGAATAAATAAACAAACAAATAAAAATACCATGTGCGTACATTTTAGTTGAAAAAAAGTTAACATTAACTAACCGGATGTTGTCTGGATGGTCAGGACCAAAATGAATAAAATACATCACTGCACAGGTAGGTGCTGTGCACCCATCCAGTTGAAATGTAAAAAATCAACTTACAATTAAAGTTTCTTTTATTTTTTATTTATTTATTTCTTTCAACCATCATGAGCTTTTCTCTCCAAAATTTTTCGAGGCTGATTCAGTCCCAAATGTGGTTATAAGATGCTCGACAAAAGTTTAAAAAGTCAGTCAATTCATGTGTCACATTTTAGACAAGATCAAAAAATGCTGACACCCTACCAATTAACCCCCACATGTTAACACTAGGCTAAAAGTGCTTATAGCTTAGCGACCCATATCACACACTGTCCTACAAATATCAAACCAGCCACCTTAGAATGATTACCAGCCACTCACCTCCTGACCTGTATCTGGTGGAAGAAGACAGCCTGTATCTCTTCTGACATACCAACTTTTATTTATTCAAAATCAACAAAGTTAAATCCATTCCTCACATCTGTTTTCTCTTGCAACCGTATGCTTGTCTATAACACTAGTGTCAGAAGCGTGCAGCAGGAGAAATATATGTATTTCACAAAGTTAACTCGCTCCAAACTCTTCACCCTTATCAACGAACAGAAAGCTTCACCGTTCAACTTGAAAGCTGGCTCAACACATTCATCAGATAAAAGAATAAAAGCTCAATCTGATATAAACAAGATGTTAGATGCCCTAAAACTCGCCTCAATGACAACACCACCCACAGCCTGGAAAACCGATGATTATGGCCTAGTAATGCAACAACAATCCTTGCATGATGTCATGAGACTCAAAAAAAAAAAAGAAGCCCTTCAATCAGTTCATCACCATCTTAAACAAGGCCTATATGATCCATGTTATGCCAGAACTTGCCACCTATCCTAGCTAGGAAGCTGAATTTGTCAAGGCTGCCAAGGACTTACTCAGCCACTGCATTTTTCAGCAGATGGTAGATTCCAAGCAGGACACATCCACCTTCA
Source organism: Sepioteuthis lessoniana (assembly GCA_963585895.1). Taxonomy (NCBI): domain Eukaryota; kingdom Metazoa; phylum Mollusca; class Cephalopoda; order Myopsida; family Loliginidae; genus Sepioteuthis; species Sepioteuthis lessoniana. The sequence continues at coordinate 26,180 of CAUZXS010004278.1, forward strand.
AACAGGTGAAAACCTACCTTATAGCAACTCACGGTAGCCAGATGACCAATTTCCAACACCTTAGTCAAGCTTGGGATCTACAGTGGTGACTGCGAGAAGTTGACAGATTTCTCTGGCTAACTCAAAAACACCAGAGAGGCCACTGTGCACATAAAAAAAATGAATACAAGACTGATAACAATGAAGAATTGACAGTTGATACACTTTTTCAATTATTGGTGCAAGATGGTCAAAACTTGGAACTCGCATGACTCACATGACTCTGTATTATATACATAGACCACAGTGATTGAGTCAAGGAAACCTGCCAATCAAGAAGAAACAGCTACTACGAACAAGTAGACAATCATTGCCCCCACAACAGACAAGCTCCACCACACCACACAAACATAATGACTATCAGATATACAGACACCACAACCATAACCCAAAACCTGCTATATGCAATAACTGCACCAGGAGTTGTGCTTGTTTCCACTAATGCAACTGCCTATATTGCCTCTTGCTCAGGCTTGTGTCTCAGCAACGGATGATGACAAACCATCCATAAACATTAAGGAGCAGGATTTTCAGTACAAACTGGATGAGATGTGATGGCTCATCCTCTGTTCAACCATGCTTGACATGACATATTCAACCTCCAGAGACCCTCTACACAGCAGTCACCACTTGTCAATTCTACTTTTACCGTCAAAGACACAACCTTTTCCAGCACAGCAATGCTAGACTCTGGATGCTCCACATACATTGTGCCGATCTCTCAGTGGAGTGGTAGCACCTGATAGGGTCCTATCTATGGATCAAATAGAACTAAACTACGTACTTATGCTAAATGGAATTTTTCAAAATAGAATGGTTTTGACATTTAACTGTGTGGACAAAAACTATGCTGATACTAAACTGAATTATTTGAATTAGAACTGTTTGACTAAACTGAATAGCTTGAAATAGGAATTTTTTTTTTTTTTTTTTTTTTTGCAATTAAACTGTGTACTTATGCTAAACTGAATTGTTTGAAATAGAACTGATTATTTGTATAAACCAATCTCTGAGCTGCTCAAAGAAGCCAGAAAACACATGACCCATTCCGACATTCACATGAAAGGGATCAATGGCAGCATCACCGCTCTTGAACTAAACTGCAATATCACCATCGGCAATCACAACTCACCTGTTTTTAAAGAGATTAAACAGCTGGTGACAGTCCAAGCTGCGCTGATTCTGATCAGTCAAAATATCCTTAGCCACAACACTGTAGACTCCTATTCAATAAACAACTGGAACACAACAGTTGAATTTAGACACACACATACATCAGAGCACACGGTACACACAACCACAATATGACCAGCATTCTTCACATACCACTCCACCTACATCATTCTTATTGACTGGAATTACAACCTCCTAGGCTTTGCAGCTGAACAAGTGAAGGATGACGCCTACTCAAAAATCATCAGAGCTCTCCAATCATCTGACTCGAGTGGAACCCACATCAACCCCGAAGACCACTGAGCAACACTCCTGAGGAAACACATGCACCAATTTTTTTCTGAAGCCAGGCAGTAAACACTCTCCCAAATTAGTCATGCCCTACAAACTCTATGCTAGATAGCTTCACCACGAAAGCACCAACCTCTCGAGCATTACTCGTATGTGTGAACTCCTATTCAGCTCCTGGTGGGAATTCAAAAACTGCAACATTAAAGCCTGTGTCAATTCCTGTGACACGTGCAAAATGTAAGGCAAATTATGGCAGATGTTCACGCTAGCCTATTGATCACTGTAAATGAGGCAAGAGACCATTTGAGCTCATCTTTATAGATTTTGTCTCAACAAAGGCAAATGCTACATCCTCACTATCCGAGATAACTTCAGCCAACACTTTACTGCCATAACATGCACAAGGGACTATGCAATCGACACTGCCCGCAGACTGTACCAATTTTTTTCTCCATCAAAGAGAAATACCCCTCATAGTGTCCACCCATCATGGCACACATTTTACTGGGGGAGTCTACAGACAATTTTGCAGCCAAACATCCATTATAGCAGAACTTCACTGTCCCTGGTGACCACAGAGCTTGGGGAAATATTGAGTGGCAACAGTGCACAATGAAGAATTCTCTCTACATGCTATGTGAGGACAGAAACTGTAAACAGACAGACATCCTCGAATCCATCACCTCATCCATGAATGCCATGATCAACAGTGCTATAGGTGTATCTCCACATTATCCCGATTACTGGTTGCCACCCCAATATCGGTCTGCCCAAATTACACAAAAAAGACTGCAAATGATGACCTGGGAGCTTATGGCATGCAAATAAATGCTCTCCTAATGTAAGTCCATCACTTGATCGCTCTATCTAATGATGAAGCGAACCACAAAATGGAAGCCAAGCCTCACCCACAAGGACTCAATACAGGTCGACAAGAAGGTTTTAATTCATCAGCCACAACCAACCATAGCCCAGTCATTACATCTACCCTGGATAAGAGAATTTAGCCATAAAAACAAACATAATGTGTCAGGTGAAAAATGAAAGTGGTGATAAGGCCTGGATTCACCGCACACATATTCACCAGTTTGTACCATGACCAACACGCCTATCAGACATAACATACCACTTCCACTATGTGACACTCTTCAAAATACCCAGGATCATTCCTCTCCACGCACTTCTGTAGCACATAACTCAACACAAACTTCCAGACCATGCAATATAACCCCACAACAAACACAAAACAAAAGAAAACAAATGTCTATAAAGCTAACACAAGGACAAATTCCCGTGTGTTTCCAAAATTTTATCATGCATTAGATCCCTCAATAAACACACCTACTCGTACAAACACATTGTAAATCAGAACAAGATCTGGAGGAACTGTTTTATCTACAGAAATCTCTTCTGATTTACTGATACATTACAAACTAACTCACTAGCAAATGAATAAATAAACAAATAAAAACACAAGTGTACATTTCAGTTAAAAAAAAAGTTAACATTAACCGGAAATGTTAAAATAAACTTACAATTAAAGTTTTTATTTATTCATTTGTTTTTGTTTTTTTTCCTTTCAACCAATCATGAACTTTCCCTTCCAAAGTTTTTGGGAGCTGATTCAATTCTGAATGTGGCTATAAAATGCTTAATTAAAGTTTAAAAAAAAAAAAAAGTTAGTTGACTCTGGGGGACTTCAAGAGAGAGAACTGTCACGTGTCGCATTTTGGACAAGATTGAAGAATGCTGAGGTCCTACCAATCAACCCCCACATGCCAACACTAGACCAAAACTGCTTATAGCTTAGTAACCCATGTCACACACCGTGCCACAAATAACAAACCAGCCACCTAAGAAAGACTTACACCTGCTCACCTCCTGATCTGTATCTGGTGGAAGAAGAGAGCTTGTATCTCTTCTGACATACCAACTTTTATTTATTTAAAATAAATGAAATTAAATCCATTCCTCTCATCCTTTGTCTCTCGCAACCATACACTTGTCTATAACATTGATATGCCATAAAACCCTACCAAACCATACATGGTCAGCCATACCAGATTTTGATCTCCCCACTCCCAACATATTGCTTTTTGATGTTCCTCTACCCTTAATTTTAGTGGGCAGTATGTCTCATCTTTGTATACTTTACCATAACTGCATTGGATGGAGTATATTCAATTCTTAGTCATGTTGTATACTGTTGGGTGCTTGACTCAGAAGAGATTTTTTCAAAAAGTTGAACCCCTCCTTAATATTGTCCTGATATCATATGACTACATATCTTTTTGAATTTTTTTTTTCCTACAAGGTCTTTGACATAGGGCAGACAGCCCATGGTGAGTTTTAGGGTCTTGTTCTGTCATTTGATGTAGATTTCTTGGAACCAATGTTATGTGATGGAGGTTGTGTCTTTTCTTCTTGATAGGCACCACTGTCACTTCTAATGGCTTTTGCACATTGTTATAGGCAACAAACAATTCCTTTCTTAACTTTATATGGATGGTGGAAGTTGAAGTTGAGATACTGTCCAGTGAAGGTTGGCTTTCAATAGACAGATGACCTGAATCCTTGCTCTGTGCAAGTTATTAATACCTCAAGGAATGATAATCTGTTTTGTTCTTTCTCCAGAGTGAATTGTATAGATGGTCTGATTGAGTTGACATGATCCAGTAGGGTTTGAACATCCTAGGTTTATAAATCCCCAAAATTCACTCTAAATCGTCCAGCAGGATACATGGTGCAGTGGATTAGGTGTTTCGTTGAAAAGTGCCTCTGAATGAAATCATCTCGAGATTGCAAGTTCAATCAGGTAAAATAAGGAATGCTTAGAATAGCTTAACATTTGTATCTGGTCATGGTTAAAAGAATTAAAACAATCTACTCCTCCCACCCCTAGATTTAAGGGTTCAGTTTGAGGTTCTGTGTGGGCTCCCGGATTCAGCATGAATCACCTGAAGGACATATTTACTGAAAAAAGTATACATAAGGAAGACAATAGTCTGAGTTCTCTCTGTGATAAAAATTTTTAATTTCATTTCTTTCTTTTTTTCTTTTTTTTAATGACTATTATAAGGGTCAGATGACTGATGGGATGCAAGCATTGTAACACCAATGGAAGAAGTGTGTAGACTGCAAAGGGACTATGTTGAAAAATAAACTTCATTTAGTCACATTCCATGGTAGTGTTGGGATTAGGCTATGAACTTTTTATCTTGATAAACCTGTTGTTGCAGGGTACTGTAGCTGAGTAAATCTGTATCCCAGTGGAAATTGATTTTAATATGAAGGACTGACCTGTAGATAAACTACAAAACCTACTTTCCTTATTTCTACTATATTTCAAATTTTATCTTCAAAGGTCTTTTTCCATAGACTTGTATGTCTATTTTACAAACAGAAAAACTAATAATTTTGTAGAGTTTCAAAATTGACAAAATTTGAATAAAAAGTTGCAGTTGAGGAACATAAATTTGAATTTCATTGGATTAAATAGAAACTTTTTGGATAGTAAAATAATATGCAACAATAACTAAAAAATCCAAGGTTACTTACACAGAAAATTATATATCTTATATTAGTTTAAAAAAATTTTTTTTTTTTTTTAAATATTCGAAATTTTAAGTACAGACACTACCCTTTGATCCTAGGTTAGAGTGCTCCTCTGTCAGTGGTGCTTAGAATACGCTAACTGTATCCTCCTTAAGATATGAAATGATCACCTGATTATTTGATTGTTGAAGAAATGCATGCAAACTCATTAAGTTTTAAAATCTTTACAAAAACCCTTTGTTTACTATGAAAGGAAATGGTTGTTTAATTTCTTTTCTTCAGTCTTTGGTATATAGAATGTAACCCTCTTCCTATCTCCTAGATAACAAAGAGGAGGTTAGAATTGTCAGACAAGCAAACCCCCTACAATTAAACCAACTGACCTGTCAGCATACACTTTCTCTGCTGGTTACCATTTAACAATTCAACTATTCATTATTAACAGTACAAATGAATGAATCACCAATTTGTAGCGCTTTGCTATGGAGAAGATGAGATGTGGTGAAATGAGAGCTAGGTGCCGGGAGCGGGATTAGGCATCGCATCGACATAGCCAATTTTGGGGGTGACATAAAGTTGTTCCTGTGTGTGGCGTATTGAATGTATCTAATTCATATTCAACTGGGATTCCTTGGTCTAAAAGAAATGGACGCAAGGAATCCATAAATTAGATAGGTTCCCTCATGTGTCCATGCTGTTGCAGCTATTGAGGAACTGCCAGTGGGGCGTCTGCACTGGACTGCATTGTTCAGCCAAAGAGAGTGTGTTTGGCAGCTTAACCAATTTCTGCTGCACGGAAAGGAGATCCGGGATGAATAGGATAAGTCATCCTGATTGGGTGAAATTATGCGTCGAATTAAATTGCGCACCAAACCAAAATTCCTTCTGCAACATACTGTTCCAACAACCTCTGGAAGGCCCCATGGAAGTCCTCTTGTGTGAGCATGTCAATGACCTTCATCACAGCCTCTTTCATCTCCTCAATTGTCTCATAACGACAGCCTCTGAGCTTAGGGAATAACCAAAAGTCACAGGGACCAAGGTCTGGACTATAGGGACGGTGAGGAACTGTCTTGATGCCCATCTTGGTCAAATAGTCTGTGACAAGGATGGAGTTGTGGACTGGTGCATTGTCCCAGTGGAAATGCCACTGACCCGATTTCAAGAGTGCTGGCCTCTTCCCTAGGAATCTCTTCCTAAACTTCCTTAAAACCTCAACATAGTAACCCTATCCCTTTGACCAATCAACTGTGGTGTATTGACTTCCTTACTCCTCCCGCACCTCTCATCATCCCTCACAGACATCCTGCCTTCCTTGAATCTCTTATGCCACTCAAAAACTGATGCTCGATTCATGCAAGATGCTCCAAAAGCAGTCTGAAGCATTCCATGTTTCTGTGGCATCATTTTTTCCAAGTTTAAAACAGAATTTTATTGCATATCATTCTTCTAAAGAGTCCTCACATCCAGATTGCATTTTTGAAATTCACCAGCTGTGACAATTAGGCTTTTGTAGGGTGTATTTCAATTGCTGCTGTAGCTGTTCAATTGAAGCTGAAATCATAAAATTTGGTCAGTCATTTCATAAGATGTATAGAAATAACATACTGAATTCTCGAGAGTCTACAACAATTTTAAATGCCTGTACAAAAAGTCTGGAAACACACACACACACACACACATATATATATATATATATATATATATATATATATATATATATATATGAGGTGCATACCATAAGTTTTCAGACTTTTTTCATATAAATGTATAATGTATGCAATTCCCTAACTTTTTGGCATAAGTTAGCCCCAGACAGATTGATATACTGTTAAAAGTATTCAATCTAATTGTAAAAAACAGTGTTTTCTTTTTAAAATGTAAACTTTCTCCAGGAGAAATCTGATAATCTTTGAATCTTGTCTGAACTTCAAGGATAAATTATTATTCCAAAGGATATTCAGAGGTGTAAATCATTGCTATTTTTATTATACTTATTCAGTTAGTCTGTTCCTGAGGCTTATGATATATATTTTTGGTCCATCTCTTTCTCTAGATTTAGATATCAAAGAATCTTGCCTAAAGATACAATCTGGTAATTGGCTTGAAAGAAATCTGCCTTTTTATATTAGCAAGTCAACATGGTATACTAATTCTTCTAATAAATAAAGCACTGATATGAATTTTATTTTATTTTTCTTGATTTACAGAAAACCCTGAGCTATCTCACTTGTTTATATATACACTTTTTCTCACTCAACTTGTTTGTGATTAACTTTTGTAAATGTGTTGGTTATTAAACTAGAAAATAAAAACTAAACAACGAAACAAACCATATGCATGATTGTTGATACTGTTATGCTCTATTAAGAGCAATATACACATTCTTTATCAGAGCTGCAAATCTTTATTATGAGACCTGCATATTAATATAATTCTATACACACAATAAAATTATGAAAGTTTACACTCTTGAAAGTTTTCAATATTGAGTTTTATTAAAAATGCAACAATCTCCACCTTTCATTTCAGACAAATCATTTACCCTGAAGTATTTTAACATTCAACATGTAAACTCTTTGTGTTTCAAGTGCAAATTTATTGAAAGTATGTGTGGCTATTGTAGTATGGATTTGAAAGAAATTTTAGCTGTGTGTAGAGTATGAAAATAAAAAAAAACATGCAGGTATGATTGATATTTGTAAATCTATCTTAATGAGCTAGCTGGAAAACTTTGGCCAGATCAGTGACTTTTAAATATGTAATGTTTTTTTATTATTTAAGGATATTTTTCAGTGTTTTTTTTTTTTTTTTTTTTTTACCTATATTGGTTATTATTTTGAAATGACTATGTACAAAAGTTGTTAAAAATTTGTTTATAAAATCGCTGATCAAAACGTGAGATGTGTATGGGGGGGTGTTAAAACTTCCTGGTTGAACTATTGTGCTCATTTTTCTATTGAAATATGAATCTCTGTAATGGGTTAAGGTGCTGGATTATGTCGTTGAAGTGAGTTTGAACTTCAATCACACTATTACATTCACTTTGTCCCGGTTTGGCCCAGCGGTTAGAGTGTTCGCCAATGGCCCGGGAGACCTGGGTTCAATCCCAGGTCGAGTCATACCAAAGACTTTAAAAATGGTACTTGATACCACCTTGCTTAACACTCAGCATTATAAGGTACGGTTCAAGGGTAAAGTGGAGCAATCCTGGGAATGGAGTAGTGCCCTCCCCTACACCTTGGTGTACTAGCTATCGAAAAGGGAGCCTTCGGGTCACCCTCGACTATGGTCGCTAACTTTACTTTACTTACATTCACTTTAGGAGTAATACCTTGGGGGAAAGGTATGAAATCCCTTATCTCTCCCCAGCTATGGATTAAATAGTCTCACTGCTGTTTTTCTATGAGGATTGCCTTGGCTTTAAATAACCCATGAAGGTTAATATGCCATTAAATGAAAAAGACCAAACTAATCTATTGAAAAAGAATTCTAAGTACCAATGTCTGTATTCAGCTACTGTCAAAAAAAAAAATCTTATCAAAATAGTTTCAAATTTATACATTTTATATTTAGGAAAAAAAACTTGCATTTTAATAATCTAAAAAAATTTAAATTCAATTATTTGTACTTGAATTTATCATTTTCAAGTTTTCTCAAAATTTTCTTGGCATAAATTACGTGTTGACCTTTTCTCTGTCAATGTTATGTATATAAATTCATTTTCTTGATAAATGTTTATCTACTCGATCCATATGTCCAAAATCTACTAGAAATTGAATATTTTCACTTTTCTAAAACATCTGATAACAATGCTAATACAATTCTAAATAACTTACATCATTGTTATACAATTCAAATGAGTTAGTAATTTGACTCTCCTGAAGATGAATATTTGTATGACATATAGGAAACGTAAAGTTCTATAATCTTAGAAAAGGTAATGTCTTGGAAACAATCTGAAGTATTAATGGGACTTATAGGATAGTCTTTTACATGAAAAATCCAAAGATAGCTTGAAAAATTTAGAAAAAGTGATTTTATTTTTAAAAATGTACTGTGAAGAGCAGAAAGGATTGCAGACAATGGCTTAGAGAACTAAGTGCCACTTGAAATTGACTTCCCTCCAAGGAAAATTTTGGTAATAGTGTTGGTGTAGTCCTGTTTGAATTACCATCAATATTTATTATGATTATAACATACATTGACAGTTAATGTTTAAACAGTGGAAGGAAAAGAGGTCCAATTTCATCAATTATAAAGGTATGATGTTCTAGTGAACATAATGCATAACCCTGTATAGTAAAGATAGCATCTCAATTTTGTGCTGTCTTCATTCTTCAGATCTTACTGCATCTAATTACACCATATTCTGGAGTTTAGAGCCATTAATGAGTTCTTAAAAGGCATAAAGGGCTAGAAACTACCATTTCTCCTTTTTTTTTAACCCTTGAAATCAAGGCTTTTATAAAAAATAGTTATATGAAGCTTGTGATTTGTTGGGAGGAAGTAACTAATAATGATAGAGCCTGTTAATGTTTTAATTATAATTCATTTAGTTTTAATTGCTGTTTTTTCCCCTCAGTATAAATTAGGACATTATTTATGGGATTATCTGATATATAGTGGCTTACTTTGTAGCTTACCGGACATTGGCCTAGGGGTTAGAGTGTTCGCCAATTGCCCAGGAGACCTGGGTTCAATCCCAGGTCGAGTCATACCAAAGACTCAAAAAATGGTACTTGATGCCTCCTTGCTTAACACTCAGCATCATAAGGTACGGATCAAGGGTAAAGTAGAGCAATCCAGGGAAGGAGTAGCGCCCTCCCTTACACATTGGTGTAGTAGCTATCGAAAAGGGAGCCTTCGGGTTACCCTCGACTATGGTCGCCAACTTTACTTACTTACTTACTACTTTGAAGCTAAGGTTGTTGCATATTTCTTGCTACAGCCAGATGTGTTCAAACTCTAGAAAAGGCAAGATATTGAATACTGATTTTTTATTTATTTATTTATTTTTTTTTTTACATCATACTATCTTGTTTGCTTCTGTTACCTTTTGACATCCTTGGTGGTTGATGATGTTGTTACTATTATTAATTCTACCACCAACACCTGTAATAAGATATTTTTAGTCACTTACAAGACTGTTCATTTTGTAAGTACAGATCTCTCTACATTAGCACATAATCTAACAAGATTACTAATGACTGCTCTATATAAAGAGTTTAATATAATTTTGAATAAAAAAGGGATTTGGAAATCTTTGTTAACAGATTCAGTAATAATGCCATGGGGTTTTCTGAAGGTTAAAAGTTATTGCTAAAAAATCATTTTAGAAGTCTTAAAGTGTCTTTATAATTAATTTTTATAAGATGAGTTGAGCCCTTCCTAACAGCCATCAGTTTAGTATTTGACAAATCTGATATACTATAAATTAACATAGTATACATAAAAAGAAATGATGATATTTACATATATATTAGCACTTCTCTTTAAGATCAGTATAGTGTCTGTGTTCTTTGTCTTGGATCAATGTAGTATCTTTATTTAATATACATAAGTATATGCCAGTGACCTGCTTTTTGAACATCATGGTAAAATTAACTTGGAAATAATATGTGCCTGTTTATCTTGTGTTGGATGTTCAAATTAGATTCAATTGTTAATTTTATAAATCTGTCTATTATAGCATGACATAGATTACAAAGTCTCACTGTTCTCACACACAATGTGTGTGTGTGTGTGAAATTGTTGCAATGTAGAACTTTGATATAGAGAAGGCTGTTCAAGATAATGAAGACTTAGTAGGTCATTAAACCATACTGCACTGACTAAATTGTAAATTTAGAAATCTGGTATACAAGTTAATCATGTGCAAATAAGTCTCGCAACCTCTTTCTATTGGCCTGTGAAAATAAAATGCATGTACTATGTTATGAAATGTGGAGAATTCTGGAAAGTACCCCACTATCAAAGAGTTGGTTGGGTTTTATGGCATATCAACCTTTGTAGGGTATTTAATGCCAAATCCATTTTTATACAAATAATCAGTTCTATTTCAAACAATTCAGTTTAGCATGAGTTCACAGTTTGTCAAAAACATTTCTATTTCTAGCTATTCAGTTGAGTCAAACAGTTTTAATTCAACCTATTCAGTTTAGTATAAGTATAGATTTTGCTTACACACAGTTAAATGTCAAAACTGTTCTATAATAAACAATTCAGTTTAGCATAAGTACACTTTCGATGTCAAAAACAGTTCCATTTCAAACAATTCAGTTTAGTATAAATACGCTGTTTAGTTCTATTTGACCCATAGATAGGACTCTATCAGGTGCTACCACTCTAGGTCAGAGGGGACCTGAGAAGAGTGATGGGTACTCCACATTCACCAAAGCTCCAGTATTATCTAGGACACTTGTTGGGTGGGAAGCCTTACCCCTCTGCAGAGGTGCAGTTGGTGTATTTTACAACCCCAGCTGACTGGGCCAAATTATCAGAGGGTTAATGTGTTTCTTGTATTTCACACAATAAGGGTTAATGAAGATTTTCTCCTGACAAATTGTGATATCTTTATGAAAGGAATAGTATCAAACAAATGTTATCTCAGCCCAGTCAACTGAGAGACTGTAGAATACACTGACAACTTTTCTGCCGCTGACTAAGACTTCCCCAATGAGTGTCTCGGATATGACGCTAAACAACCTGATGGTAAGGTTCCAGTCTTGGAGATTTGGGGAATGTGGAGTACCTGTTCATTGCCATTACTACCAGGTCCACTCTGATACCAAGTGGTATCACCTGCTAGGCTCCTATCTATGGGTTAAATAGAACTGTTTGACATTTTAAACTGTAAACAAATGACGTATGCTAAATTGAATTGTTTGAAATAGAACTGTTTGATTATTTAACTGTGTAAACAGATGACTGATGTTTAATTGAATTGTTAGTGATACTTGGCAATACTTGGAACCATTTAAATGTGTGTGAAAAAATGAGTAATGTTGAATTGAATAATGATAAATAGCTATACTTGTAACCGGGCCATTGGTCTAATGAGTAGATTCATTCCCTGGTCGAGTCATACCAAAGGCTCAAAAAATGGTACTTTAACCCTCCTTACTTAACACTCAGCATTATAACATACAGATCAAGGACAAAGTGGAGCTATCCACAGAATGGAGTAGCACCCACCTCTACACCTTGGTGTAGCAGCTATTGAAAAGGGAGCCTTTTCATTGCCCTTGACTACAGTTGCCAACATTTTTTAAAGTTATACTTGTAACCCCTTCACTGTATGCAAATAAATGATTAATATTGAATATAATCATAAGTGTTAGATTGCAATAATTGAAACCATTTAACTGTATAGAAACAATAGCAATACTAGTGTTGCAAATAAATTAGTTCTACCTCATTTAAAAATGAAATTACTTACAAACTATTCCATTACAAATCTTATATCCATTTAAGTGTACAAACAAATAATCAACAGTAGTAGAATTATTCATGTTAGATAGGAATACTTGAAACCATTTAACTGTGTGTGTGCAAAAAAAAAGAGTTTGGGCTAATTTTAAAATGTGATCACAAATCATATTTAATATATATGTATAAAAAGGATTTGACATTACATAACCTCCAATGGTTGATATGCCATAAAACCCAACCAACCAAAGTCATCTATTTGGTGGGGGTTATTCTCTGGATTCTGGGGGATTGTGACTTAGGTTAGGCTTCTATTAGTTCCCATCTGACATATGCCTAACTCTCAGAAATTTTGTATTTTATTTAATTTTTAATGTTTTTGTCATTTTATTAAGTTTCTTTACAGATTTTTTTTAACCAGCAGTTGTATAAAGTATTTTTGTTGCAGTTAAATATTTTGTGAGTTGGGACAGTCAGATCCATTTTAAAAACAAAATAAAGTGTAAATTTTAAATTTGTCTGTCATACAAAAGAATCTTTAATGGAATATTTAATCTCTAAGGAAATTTCAAAAATGTCTATGAATTATTTGGATTAATATCTTCATTGTGTGTGTGTGTGTGTGTGTGTTTTTAAATTTTTTTTTTACTTGCTAAAGTTTTAAATGAAAAGGTTTAATATGAATAACTTCACTAACACCTTCATTTTTTTATTAAAAAATACTGAATATCTAAATATAGTATTCATTTGAAGAATGTAAAAAATCTACTGATTTGAAATGTTTAAAAAAAAAAAATGAATAAATAAAAATACGTTACTGTTGTAACTTGGTTCTTGATTTGAAAAACTGGAAGTACCAAATCTGCCACTGTAAGGAAAATAGAAGTATTAGTTGCCATTGTTATTTGTCAATAGCAAGACTCTCTTTTGGGAATTAACATCTGAGTGGAGTCTTGTTGATTTTTAGTTACCTTCCCAAGTAAGGAGGGTGTCCTCATGGTGTAATGGTTAAAGCAATGGACTATGGAATTGTAGTAAGTGAGTTCAAACTCTAGTTGTGCTATTAAAGTAAACAAATACCCTTGGAAAGATATGAGCCTCTTTATCCTCCCAGCTATGTTTTAAATAATACCACTACCATTCTTCTCGAAGGGTGGATTTAGCATTAAATAACCTACAAAGGTTGATATGCCATTGAACCAATAAACCCAAAAAACCTTTCCAAGTAAGTTGTGATGAACCTTAAAATAATTCACATAATGAGAATGTTTAATTTCAGAACTTAGAGAAAATCAGAAAGTCTGGAAGAATTGCTGACCAGAATATAAGGATCAAAATTTAATTTCTAAATATCATCTTGGTGGATGATTGCTTTTCAAATATGACAACTTGTCATGATTTTTTTTTCTCTTAAGGAAAAGAAAAACTATTTTGTGGGTGAGATAGTTACGTATTTCTGATTGGAGCCAATGGTTAATGTTTGAGTCTTGATAAAAGCTAAGGTTTCACTGAGTTTCAAGATAGACTGGCCTTCCCTACTTAAAAGATTGATACAGTAAAATATTTCATTTATTTTTTATTTTTATTTTTTTTTTTGTTCCCTGTTCAACTTGGCTAAGCTTTGTCAACAGTTTAAAACATTCAAAATATATACTTTTATATGTATTTAGTCAAGCATAAGACTATAAGTGTAGGTGTGTATGGATCAAGTGAAAATTTCTTGATGGAGTTGTAATGACCTTAAAAAAACAAAACAAAACAAACCAAAAAATAAAACTCTCCCTTCTCCAAACTTTCCATGGGTGATATAAGTCATTATTTCAATGTGAAATTCAGGCAGCAGTTTTAAAACCCAATTTCAAAACATTAAAATGGCTTTTTCTTATGGTAGATTTATCCCTCCTAAAAGTAGTGTCTCTATAGTACTTGTTTTAGTTAACACATTTGTGAAAACAGAACATCATGGTTAAAATTTATCCAAACAAAGATAAGGATATTAGTTCAAATGATGGATGGATTCAAATGGACTTGTTTATAGAAGTTATAGACTTTTCCTTTTGTATAGGTTTGTTTGTTTTTGTTTAATGGCATATCAAGCTTTGTGGGTCATTTAATAGTAAAGAACTGTAATGGTAATATTTAATCCAATGCTAGGGGGATAAGGAGTTCATGCCCTTTCTCAAGAGTATTAGTCTGAAAGTGAACATAAAAGCATGACTGGAGTTTAAACTTGCTTACTACAATTTTGCGATCCAGCACATTAAACCACTATGCCACAGGGATTCCCTTTTTATTTATTCATTTTTTAATATTGTGTTGATTAAATTTTGTCATACTTTGAGTGTTCACTTTTCAGTCGGTGTGACATCTCTTCAGATTTCTTTTGCTATGTTTGTCTATTGGATCCCACCTCAAAAGATCTTTTGGGTTGAGTTTAATGTCATATCAACCCATCTAAGTTTATTTTATGGCTAGAGGTTTGGGAATCACATTCATTGTATATCTACATTTCATTTTTTTGCTGTACACAGTTGTGATTTCATGTATTCCTATCTAATACAAATAATTCTGACTTCAAATAATAATTTTTATTTAATAATCATTTGTTTCTACACAATTATATGGTTTCAAGTAACTATTCATAATGCTTTATAAACAAATGTAGCTTTAAGTAACTATCAATACAGAAAATTTATTTATGTAGCATCAAAGATTCCTACCAAATTTTTAAACTGATCTGTTTGATCCAATTGATG
The DNA here is from genome assembly GCA_963585895.1 of Sepioteuthis lessoniana. Lineage (NCBI taxonomy): Eukaryota > Metazoa > Mollusca > Cephalopoda > Myopsida > Loliginidae > Sepioteuthis > Sepioteuthis lessoniana. The sequence goes on from CAUZXS010004278.1 coordinate 41,425, forward strand.
TACCCTAACTGGTACTACCTCACAAAGTCCAAGTGGAGTAATAGTACTGAATGGTACTCCACATTCCCTTGAATCATCAGATGCAGCTTTGTGTTATACTCAGGATCTCCCTTTTAATTGGTGGGGGGTATCTTGCCCCACTTATAAAGCAATAGATCTTTGGAAATTTGATTGGCCAAAATAAAGCAAACACTACATGAATCCTGCTTCTGTGGTTATAAGTACGTTAAATTTTTGTAACGTTAGGATTAATTCTAAGAACATTAGATGATGTGCTTTTCAATTGGGTCATCATGATAGCTTGGTGCGACATAGTAGTTAGTTTGTCACAAGATTTTAAATAGAAATAACAAAATTGATAAATCAAAGTCTATATTCCAAAATTTCACTGCAGTATCCAACAATAGCTAGAAGATCTTAGGTAGTTCTGCTTTCAACAACTGTGTGAATCTGGCTTCTCTCTTTTGACTAAATGTTTAGATTTTCTATTTCTTGATGAAGAAATTGAATTGCTTTATTAGTCAATTTTAGAAGAATCTCTCATCTAGCTCAAATCTCACATATCAATATAATTAATGTAAGTCAACTTAAATCTTACTAAATTTTCACTATTTTTATGTAATAGTGCTTTCAAAAGAAGACTTATCAGTTTGATTCCATTCACTGCATTTTAATTAGGATCAAAGTGTAGTATGTTTTATCTCAATGAAACATGCTATTAACTTTTGATTAGGGCGTCTAGCTCCTTTAAATTAGGTTATTAGGGTTACAAGGTCACAGAAAAATTGAAATCTATTGCATTAGATAATCCTTTTGGTGGGAGTGGGGATATATCTAGTTTATCAGCTTATATACCCACCCCCATTCTCAAACATTTTCAATTTGACATTTAAACATAAACGTTTTATACTTTTTATCTAAAGTTTATTATAACATTTTTCTTTTAAAACGTTTAACAACTTTTATTAACTTAACTGCCTCAAAGTATTTATCCATTTTGTATGAGTGCATATCTCTCAACTGTGTATACTTTTTTTGCACACACTGCCATTACCTATTCAGTGCATTTTGCAGTACTTATCATGGTGTACTGCTAGCACAGATTTCCCTGACCCTCGTCTCTATCGTCCATCGCTCTTGTCAGATCTTCCTTGCTATATCCTGTATCAGTATTGTAGATAGGGTCTAGCTGGTCACTCTACCATTGCTTGTCCATGTGAAGAGGTCCACAGGAATACATCGCTTAGGAGTTCGTCCTTATTTCTCCAGCAGTGTCCCTCATGTCTTATTCATCAAGTTTGGATGGTTTTCAAGATAGGTAGTAGGTGTCCATACAGCAGCTGCTTTGTGGGATATTGCCTCCAGGACTTGTTTAATACAGCTCGCATCATTCTTGTTCAATTGCCGTCAAGCCTTTTCTTCGTACGCTTCATCAGCATCTATGTGGTGCATCCATACAGCAGTATTGACATGACCACTGCTTGGAAAAAAACTGCACTTTATTTTATCTGATAGGGCAGACTATCAGTCATATGGTAGTCAATTGATAGCTGTTCATACCTTCGCATTACTTCTATCATTGTATAATACCAGCCAAAACACATAGTAATGGAACTTAACTTAGTCACTAGAAAATATTTTTACACGGTGATCAATATAAAGGGTAATGAACTGTAAGAGATAAAGATTAACGTGGATTAGAGAGCAGATAAAGATAAGAGATGTAGACATTATTGTACAACAAAAATGTAAGCAGGCAGAATATTTGGCTAGATGGGAGGATAATAGATGGCGTAAAATGTTTATAGAATGGTGCCCAAGAAATAACAAGCACAGAAGGAAAAGATCTGATGGAGTTTGCAAGGAAGACATGTCAACATTTAGCACAATCAAAGTTGTCTTAGTAGAATTAGAAAAGGTCTTTATCCCCAAACAACTGTATTTGATTATATGCATCTCTTGAATTCTTGTAAATATTTTCCCCCATAAAAACATCTTTTGAATGTCTTAACTAGAGGCATCTTACTCACAAATTTTTCACCTTTTAAACGAGGCACCAAAAGAAATTGGAATCCCCCCTCCCCGTTTATTTTTCATATATTAACATCTCGTGTAAGCAAAGTATCTTTTTATATTACTGTATAGAGTTATTTCCCTTGGACTGTCCGGAGAAAAATGAGTTCCATGCTGTGTGAATATTAACTTGTAATTTACTTTTCATTAGTTCTCCATTGATTCTATTACTGTCGTTCCTTAACGTTTTTGTCCTGTGTATGATACTAACCAGCTTCTGGTGATGAGACTTTAATTCTAGGAGTGCAGAGTACTTCTTTATTACCATTACTCCCAAGTCCACTCTGATTTCGAGGGGTAGTACCTGTTAGGGTCCCATTCACGGCTCTAATAGAACTTTTCAGAAATTTAGTATATGAGTGGAATACATTAAACCATAAAACTGACAATTACTTGTATTGGATAGAAATACTTTGTGTTATATAACTATGTGCAAACTAGTGATTGTTATTAAATGGGAATAGTTACTTGAAACTATATAATTGCTTGAAAAAAAAGACTTTGGTATTAAATAACCCAACAAGGGTTAAAATGCCATAAAAACCATTTCAGCATCTTAAGACTTAATGTCATCACTTTATAGGAAAAAAAGTTCTTATGTGTTAGAAAGTACCATTTCCTATGATTTCACATGATTAAATTCTTGCCCATCAAATTTTACACTTTTTTTGCTATGATAAATTTTCCTTGATAAGATAGATTTTAGGTTTAAAAGTTAGACTTCATTGTTTAATCAAAAATTAACAATGACTGTTAAATCCAAGAAAAAAAATTGAAATCAATGATGTTTATAAGAATTTTTATTTTATTAACTTAAAAGTTATATGATTATATCGCTTTAAATCTATAATATTCATTCAAAAATATAACAAATTTAAATTTTTAAAATTGATAATCTAACTTGATACTATAAAGGTTCTTGATTTTCATTTCTAATTTAATAAACTTTAGTCTTAAGTCTCATTTTGTAATATCAAGTTCCCCTTCTCTTTTTGTGGTAAATTGCTTAAAAGACTGAAACTATATTCTGCCAAATGGTAATGAAGGAATTACTTAACAAATTGAAATCATATACTTGGTTTTTGTCTCTCTTCACAAAAATCTTTTTAATTAAGTGACTCATTCTGCATTTCTGCAAATTCTTCTTGAAACTTAGTGTTTAATTCAATTAGGTACATTAGAGATGGCTGAATTGGCCAAGATAGAAAAAATCATTTCTTTCAAATTGAAAAATTCAACTGGGGTAGGGGTGGATCAATACTTAATTTGTAATAACAAGTTTAGTAGCAGCTATTACCTTACACTTAAGTAAATAGAATTTATTAAAGATTCTTGGGGGAATATTTTGAAATGTTTTAATTATTCGTTTTATGACTCCTTACTTATTGAAATGAAAGAAATAAAACACACGCACTCACAGAATGCCTATTTCTGCCAATGTTATTGTCATTTACAAGGGAGGTAACTATGAAAATTCTTAGATTTGCCCCAAATTTATCACTTATTCATCACCCATTGTATTAGTAAGTAAAGTTGGTGACCTTAGTCGAGGGTGACCCGAAGGCTCCCTTTTCAATAGCTACTATACTGAGGTGTTAGGGAGGAGGCTACTCCATTCCCTGGATTGCTCCACTTTACCCTTGATCCTCACCTTATAGTGCTGTGTACTAAGCAAAGTGGCATCAAGTACCATGTTTTTGAGTATGACTCGACCTGGGATTGAATCCCACTCCCAGACCATTGACACTCTACTCATTAGTCCAATGAAATTTTTCACCAAATTTCATAGAAATTTATTAAGGACTCTGAGATACTGTCATGGATATCTAACTAAGCACAGATTCCCCACCCGCTAAAAAAATTGAATCAGTTTTTTCATAGATTATGACAAAGCATTCCATCTAATTTTGAGATTTACAGAACTTTTCAGATACCTATATCACATTTAGTGTAAAATTGCAAACATGCAGAATAAATTTGTTATATTCCTATTTTTGAAATTCTTTTGAGAGAAACCAGTCATTTGTGTGCATGAATTTATAAAATACTTAAGTTTTCAAAAAGTAAGTTTGCTTACAAAACTTGATCTAAGATGATTTGCATACTAAAATTTTGTACAAGTAGAATTCTGATATTCATTGTTACTTTATATTTTCATCACTATAAGAACTATAGGATATGAACTATTTAGTTTTTGCTGTGGCAAATGTATCAGTTATCAAAATTGAAGTTATTAAGCTTGTTTCTTTGAATATTTAATCTTGCAAAGTTACCAAATTCTTTAGTTGTGAAGAATCAAGTAAATAAGAATTCATTTCAGCTTGCCTTTGACCTTTTTAATAACTAGAAATAAAAACACCAATTAACAAAATCTGGAAAGAATTTTTTTTTTTAATTTGAGGAAAATCTTTACTGTATAAAATTATAAATGTTAACAAATGAATTGTCACTTTAGGTTCAGGGAAATTGGTTGGTATTTTTCTTATCAACTTTTTAGTTTTTTAAGTTTTTGTATAATTCTTGTACATCAATATCATCTGGATAACTATTTGTAAAGCTAGAATATTTTTCTTGTAGGTTTTCAGTCTTCAAAATTTCCAAGTAATATTTTGTACCTATATAGAGGAAATCCAAATCCTGAGTCTAAGTTTCATAAACAAGAAAATCTTCCAGTTATTTTCACACTCTATAACTTTTCTTATGGTGCAACTAACTTCCTGTTCAGCAGTCAATCCAACATTAACTGCATTTTACCACACGTTTGTTTAGTTTTTTTTTTTGTTTTTGTTTTTTTCTTTATGGTCAATCCACAACTTTAACAGCAATTTTCATGTGATTGTATAAGTTTCACTTTCAAAGAATCAAGACCTGCTGCTTCTCTAATTTTTTGTTTTTGTTTTTAAGGTGTTTCTGCACTTGGTTGATAGATAAGATTTCTCTAAAAATCCAAAAGTATAAGAACAAAAAATGTAAGCATCCTTCACAGAATATTATAGGCATTATATCTGGTTTCAGTTTTGTGGCCATTCTAACTCGACTGCTTTTACAATCTTGGCAATTTACCCAGTTTTTCATGTACAACTTTTATGGCCTCTAGGACTTGAGTTTCTGAATCAAATCTTTGACAAATCTTAAGCTTCTACAGTTTGTCCTATTGAGTTGTTGAATGGCTCCAACTATATCAAAAAAGTAATAACTGTTTTCTCTACATTGACAGCATTTTTTTCCCTTTTTATTTGTATTAAGTCAATAAATGTCTTACTTTTCTTGTCTCATTTAATGACAACAGCCTGAATCACTGGAGCCTGTTGCTCTTGATGGGCTAAATCAGTTGAGGAATCAGTTGAGTACTATAATACTTGATTCTTGGGATTGCTGACAATTTTGAACAATGAATTTGAATTTCAGAATGACAAAATGCTTTCATATAAATGGATCATGTATTGATAAGAATTGCAGAAAGTGACATGAAATTTTGTTGGCTTTTGTTTGAGGGTCACAAAGTGACTCTCTCTCTCTCTCTCTCTCTCTCTCTCTCTCTCCCCTATATATTGGATTTGCATCTGTTTTGGTATGTATGTGTCAATTTACAACTTGGAAAATATATCATTGAGTATCAAAATCGTTCATACACTTAAATATGTTTAAAGTGAAAGTACAAAACTTAGTTTTTTGTTTTGTTTTTTCTTTCTTGCTGACTAAATGATATAATTAAAAATCAGTTTGTGGTATTCTTCAGTTCAGCATAAGTAAATCCAAAAAGCTTGTGCAACTCTTCAGTTCTTAAGTGCCACCATGTTTGAATATCACAGATTTCATAGGGAAAATTTGAATTAAATGCTTTTCAAACATTTAATTTTGTACAAATTATAATTTTTTTTTTTACGAATACTTTCATATTTCTTTAAAAATTTTAATTGGTTTAACTAAAACATTTTCTTTTAAGAAATAAACTATTATAGAATAAACTAATACTTTCCATTTTTTTACTTTTTATTGTTATGTTTTTATAGAGTAAAAAATAAATCAAACGAATACACTTTATCACTGTAACTTAACAAGCAATTAAGAAATGAATTTAAATTTATAATTTTTCAAAGTCTTCTAGAAAAATAATTTTTAAACCACCCATGAGTTTTGGGTTATATTTTAGAATATTTTAAATGCAAACAAATTCCTAAACTAAAAGAATTTTGTAATACATGAATTCTTCAATTTTTTTTTTTTTTTTTTTTTTTTTTTTTTTTCTCATTAAATTTTTACTGGGTAAATAAAAACTTGAAATAAAACTGCTACTTTTTTGAAAATTAACTAAATTGTTCTGTAACTGAGTATTAATTGAAAAAAAATTATTGGTGAGTCCCTCTTAGAAAACATGAAAATGTTTTAATCCTTTTCCCACTATAAGGTTACATATATATCTATATATTTTAAATGTAAACTAAAACAATATTCAAAAAAGAATACTCCTCATTTGAATTAATAGGCAAAATCTTTCAACTGAGAATAACTTATTTTTTTCTATCTTGTTCATTGGTGTTCTAAAATTTCTTTGAGTCTGGTCATGGCCGAGGTATTTATAAAAATGCCCAAGACAATCAGAACTTTAGTGTTATTAGTAATAAAAAGATTGATAAATCTCATATAAAAATTATTAGTTTGTTGAAATTGTCAGTGATTTGTGACACTATAATATTTTTATACCGAATATCATCCTATTTTAAAGCTTTCGATGAACTTAAAAAATTATACTACCTTTTTATTTAATTTTTGTCCTTCTTAAAGAACAGTAGCTTTCTATATTTGTTCGGTTTCTGTTCCCATCCAATATATTAATGTACACACTTGGGTTCCTGCCAATTCTTCACTTAGCTTCAAAGTTATTCTGAAGCGTTGGAACTCCTGACGCCATGTTGACCAATTTCCACCGTCTGTGAAGTCAAAATCTGGAAGTTGTAACAAAGATTTTTTTTTGTTTTGTTTTAGGGTTCCTTTTTTAAAATGTTCGTATTTCTGACACCATGTATCTTTCACGTGCGTATTTCTTATCTGGGCAACGCCGTTTAACAGGGGCTGTCATGTCTGTATTAAGGGAGCGACGACAATACACATGGTGATCGTTTAACAACTTTATTGTAACTTCCCTAATGAGACACCTTTATTTTTCTTTTTTAAATCTCCACATATATTTAAAAACGTTCATATTTAGCATTAGTTTTGATAGGTTTATACATTTTATTACTGCTTTCAAGGTGTCACTTAAAAAGGATGAGATATTTCTGGCGATGTTTGTTCAGAATACCCTCCTGATAAACTATAGAGGCAATGTACAAATAAAAAAAATTATAGAAATGTAATACATTTTCACTATCCAGGTAAGAATAAGGTTATCATTTACTCCCTTTTTATTTAAATTTGCTGAACAGTAACACTTACATCACAAAATAACAATTTCGCCATCGGGTGTAAATCGACACTTTTTCCGTGATTGGCAAAGGGGAAAGAATAAAGAAATATGGCCGATGTCTAATCTGTAGCCGAAGACGTCATTTCAGAATGTAAATGTTTAAAATTAATGGAAATTTTCATAGGGTATTCAGAACACTTCTGTGCACAAAAGCAATATTTTTGGATTGTCATCCTTCATTAATTTCAAACAGCCATTTTTATTTCCCATCATTGCAGGAACAATGTGTTGTCTAGTGCACGACGCAATGTTTTCCATTTGACATTTTATTTTCATCCAAATAGTTTAAAGATTCTTATTCATATCCTTGGCTGTAATGGTTGTTTACTAATGATTTACATAACATCTGTTCAAAAGAATCTTCATCAATATCTCACGTGTGCAAAAGAGCATCGCTGACACGCCATTGATATCATTATCATTTTTATACAGAAATATTTTGGGAAAAATTGAAATCGCTGAATTAAAGTCTCTTATATTCCTTATTTTTGTTGTGAGATTTCATAACTAATATCAACTGTACATAATTATAAAACAATGATTCATTACTTCGATATTCGCAGTTTTTTCGATACCAACATATTTCAAACAAAGAGGAAAGTTTTTTTGACATCTGACAGGGAGCGAATATGGAACAATCTTATCCCTTATTCTTATTGATACACTGTTTTGTGATCAGCATCCCTGCTATATTAGTGTAGTGAATACTATATAACATTTGGATACATTACTTACCCGTTTTGTGTGCGAGTGATAAGTGTGTATCTTGAATAACAAATACAAGTTATATTAGTGAATATTTAAACAGGAGAACTGTCAATGATAGAATTCCTTTTCATGGTTTTAGACAGCTGTCTGAAAATGGTTAAAACTGGAAAGAAGCTAAAGTTGTTGTGGAAATTTTCATAATGTCTATGAGTTGCAAGGTATTATAGATAGGATACTGATCACAAAACAGTATCGATAGGAATAATATATAGTTGTAAAACAAATTTAAAAATTTTTCTTGTGAAAAAACCCTCTGCATTTTATGTAACAATAGTGACCTTATTACTTGCATATATTGTCGTATGTGTGTGCAGTTGGAGGTACAGAACTGTGGACGATGTCAGATTTCTTGGCGGGAGAAATCTGGTAGTTGAAATTAATAGCTAGAAAAATCAATGGGCAGGTGGGGGAGAAGATCTACAGATATCGATTTGAAGTTGTAGGATACACTGGGTGTGATTGAACTCGAAAATAACTAAGATGCAGTAAGTCTGTATCACACAATTCACCCCCCTCCACTTTCCACGCGTCTGCTCCTCGGTTCTGGACTGTGCTGAGTTCTGTATTTACCTGTCAGATGTCAAAAAGCGTTATCACCTTTGATCAAACTATGTAGACATCGGAAAAACTGCGAACATAGAGGTAACGAATCATTATTTTGAGTAAAAAGATAATAACGAGTGGATTTCGGTGAGACGTAGGTGAGCTGATATCCGAATGATCCAGATGTATTTATTGTTTTAGGCTAGAAATGGACAATGGCTCATTGTGTTTATATATATATATATATATATATATAGAGACAAAGTGCTAGTGTTCGCCAATGGTCCGGGAGATTTGAGGGTTAATGACTTTCTGTGTGTAAATTGTTTGTATAGGATAATAATACTTCATAGAATTATTAATGTTAAATGACAGTATTTGTAACCATTTAATTGTGTGCAAACTTATGATTAATATCAAATAGAACTGAGTGTTGGATTGCAATACTTGAAACTATTTAACCGGAAAAAATGAGCTTTGGCTCGTTTAAAAATGTTACCTGCTAACTATTCACTTACAAATTATATATAAACAGGATTTGATATTAGATACTCCAAGGGTTGATATGCCATAAAACTTGACCCAGCTACACACCCACTAAAGAAATGTACTTTCAATCATATAAACGTGCAGATTTTCATCGTTAAGTCTGTCATCTTTTCAGCTTGCGGATGTAAATCATAAGATTTTGTCCGCAACTACACAACACCAATCACTTGAAATAGACGTTGGATATTTTGGGGTCGTGCCCTCCTGGGCCACATCCCATCGGTGCAGTAACAGGACTACACCCGGCAGAGGGATGCTACGTGTACTTTGATGCATATGGTGTCATACAGTTGGCAAAGTGGGCCGTGCTGTGCCTGAGGTATCACATTTATAGGTAAAAAATTATACTGTTGTTATTTTTGTTGGGAATATATTTTCGTCAATAGGACAGTTCCAAATACTCCCTGTGTAGTTCCTGAATTCTAAGGTGAAGCAATTTCTTAAACTGAAAGCATTTTAAGAATGTTTTTATTTGGTCATGGGATATTTATTTAACTGGCGTTGTTATGAAATACTTGTCAGTTTCTTTTAAATTATCTCAATATGAATTGATAACTGATCGGCTCAAGGTGAAAAGATTTTATTTGATAGAATGGGCTTAATTTTTTCTCTCTCCTCAGCTGGCTGTGTCTCTGAATCAACCATTTTGAAATTCAATCCCACCCAGCGTATACCATAACTTCAAATTGATTTCAATGGAAATATATATATATATATATAGGGTGTCTCAATATACATGGGACCCATGTAACTGCTGATAACTACTAATAATAATGCCGTGTTCTTTTTTTGTTTCAGATTTGAAAATAGTATACTATAACAACTATTAATCCTCGATCACAATGCCTTGGACAAGAGAGAAAAATATTTTGCGTCACTACATTTTTGGAGACAAAATCATTCAAAACTGTGCAAGCGAAAATTTCGCAGGGAATTTAACTTAACAATTATCTCCAGAAAAGACAAATTTATCGTTGGTTTTACAAATTTCAGGCCACAGGGACAGTAAACAACCTCAACAAGAAGGCAGAATATCCCAGGTCTGACAGGAAGTTGACTGCAAGATGCTCTAACAATGTGGATGTGGTGAGAGATTCTATCAGAAGGAGTCCTAAAAAGTCCCTCCGAAGACGTTTCCAAGAACTTGGTCTTTCACGTGTACTGTAGGATAAAGCCTATCAATTTCTGCTCTTGTCCTCTGGTTTGACATTTCTAAAGTGATATTATTGCTTTTTGAGAGTTAGATAAAAGATGACTTGATGCAATAAGAATTATAATATTAACAGGTTTCATCTATTTTGAGACGCCCTGTACATATATATAAAGAGAATGTCTCTGGTTAACGGATTGCTCTTAGCTGGCTGGTCTCATCACCTAAGATCACTTGGATGCTATAGTGAATGCTTTAAGACTGTCCACCATTTTTCTAAATAAATAAAACTGAATATACTAGGTTGCATGGTTCCAGTAGTTAGGAAGAATCATTGACTTGTGTTGACCCTTGATATAACGATAACCAATAGCGGTATCCACTCTTTCCCGACAAAAAATGGGGTGTTGATCATTCTTTGAGAGGAATAAAGGGAAGGACCCTATTATGTTAACATGTGAGACCCTGTCACTAATAATTCCATCCAGTCATTTGTTTTCACAATTAAATGGTTAAATAATAATTTCTTACTGTTAACTGTGTGCAAACAAATGAGCTCTAGCTTGTTTAAAATGTTACTTTTAAACTATTCGTTTACAAATCATACTTAATGTATGTATGTTTATACAGGATTTGTCCTTAAATAACCTACAAGGGTTGATATACCGTAAAACCCAACTAACCACAAAGAATTTCATATGTGGTAATTTTTTTTTTATTTATCAAATTGTTGCCTTATTAAATAAAGGATCCTTATTTGGAGAAAATATATTTTCGCTTCAGATTTAGTTGGGAGGGAGAAAAGTTGTTGTTGTTTTTTTTCTTACGTAAAGGTTGACTTTATTTTTAAGTATGAGTGGTAATTTACTAAGTGGTTTGTTCAGATGTGGCACAAGGCCATATGACAGGGGCACCCAATGAGAATCGAACTCACTCGTGAAGTTTTGCTAGTCTAACTTGCTAACAAATGTTGTAATTTCATAGATATTTTTGTGTTAGGTTTTTAATATTCAAAAAGAAATATTTATTTTTTTATTTATTCAGAAGCTTTGTTTTTAATATTTTTCAAAATTTGTGAAAGTGTTATATAGCGTGTGTTAAAGTGTCGGAATAATTAACAGCCGTTGTGTTTATATTTGTAAGTGTTTTTGACATGGTTCCAAGTGCGCGCGCGCACACACACGCAGATGGGCTGATAGCCAACAATCGTTAGAAAATGAGACTTGTGTTATTTGCAGCTTTAAACAGCTAAATTGCTGATAGTCATACTTCTCAAGTTCGTTTTGGACTAGAGAAACAATAAAGTAGAACTGAAACGGTTAAGCCAGAGATTCTTTTCAAAATTCTGAAACAAGGTTTCTAAGATTTATAAAATAGTTATTTCTTGAGATCTAAAAAAACAAAACTTTTCACCTTTTTTCTTAATTTGGACAAGTATCTTCTGCCATCTTTTTAATGTTTTCTCTTTATGTTAATTTATCTATTATGGACATATTTTCAGAGTAAGATTCAGTTTTCAAATAGAAAATAAATTCGTTACAAACTGGGCCTACATTTTCTATTGACAAATTAATTCTCAGATTTGAATTAAATAAAAGTTAACATTTTAAAGTGGAGACGCTTTGTCTCATACAAAGCCCTAAGTATGGGACATTACACTACTAACCTACAAAAATACCGTTAATAAATGATTTTTTGTTTGTGAATTGAAACTCAATTCTATAACAGCAAGTGATATTGCAAATCAGAAACTTTTTAAAAAAACAAAGCAAAACAATTTTGACGAATGGAATTTTGGTCATTATTTCGGTTAAACCATGTATTCTTTTGACAAACTCATGTGGTTGGTTCATTTTTGTTGGGTGGGGAGTCTTTAGTTTTCCCTGTAAATTCTTCTGGTTTCATTTCATCAGATTCTTCATCGACTGATTTTTTAACGGCATGTCAACTCGCGTAAGGTGATTTTTGTACATCTACGTTTTTTTTTTTTGTGTAGTCGTTTTTTGAGTGTTTGTACAGTTATATATTATATTGTGTAGAAACTATTTGTATTAGTAAATCTAATACAAATATTTTCTACACTAAATGGTTTCAGGTAACTTATTTAATAGAATTAAGTAACAGAATTGAGTTTTCAAATAACCACTAATAATAATCCTAAGTAAACAATTATAGTTTTAAATTATTATTCTTAATGCAAATAATTTAGTTATATAGTATCAAGTATTCCTATATCATGCAAATAATTTTCAAACAGATCTATTTGAGCTGTAGATGGGACTCTAATAGGTACTACCACTCCGGCTCAGTGGGAATAATGGTAAGAAAGCCAGAGCTCCAGAACTCGAACCTTATCAAATGTAGTGTCATATCCTGAAATATCCTTTGGGTGGGGTTTACACTTCTGCAGGAGATGCAGTCAGAGAATTCTTACCACCGCTAACTGAGAAAGGGAGGGCTATTAAGTTGACTAACACTGTCCTGTGATTCTGTTGAATTATTTTTATTGAAATGTAAAATATACCCAAGAATATTGTAGTAACTACAAACAGGAATACATGAGTTAAGAGGAAAAACAAAATTCTAATGTTTACTTATACACACTAATTTCAGTGTTGAAATTGGAGGATAGAAATTGGGGAGCGAAGGAGGAGCAATGTAATCGTAAGTCTAATCTTTGTTTGAATTTGTTTAGTTTAGTGTTTATTCATCTAAAGATAAAGGGGTACTCCACACTCTTCAAGAGCTCCAGAAATGAAGCCTCAGCACTAGATGCCGTTTAGTGTCGCTTTTCACACGCGCGTGCGCACGGGTACACACACACACAGCTACCTTTTTATGAATGAAAACGAAAGAATTTTCACAAAATAATGGCTTTATTCAGCATAAAGAACGTTACACCTCACAAGCACTGAGTCTACGGGTTAGACGTCAGGTCGCCATTTTAGCCCGAAATGGAGCACAATTAGCCAAAGTAGACCTCAGCCTGTAGAGTTCCGTTAAAGGGGATAACCAGGAGAAGTAAACATAACAGTAAATTTACCACCCATATCATTGCAGTGCACAACTTTCTCTCTGGGAATGACAAAGTAGTGGTTCATCCAAGCAGGGTGCATTTAGACTCTATTCCTTGGAAAGTGTAGGGGTACATCAACACTCTTTTCTCTTCCAGCAGAATTATGGGTTACTGGACTCCTTTAGTTGCTTTATCTGCTTTGATTTACCTCTTCCCCTGTGTTTGTGATAGGCAGATCATGTAGTGACACGGTTGAATCACGGCCATCACCATATCTGATATGTGCACGAGTGGGATTTACATCAAGTAATTCCACTTCCTGAAAAAAAAAAAAAATGGATCATTCTTTGAGTGTCTCACAAACTGGTGTAAAAAGGCTTATCTGGATTTTAACAGCCAGAAAGAAAGATGTCTATTGATAACTGTCAAAAGAATGAGAAGATTCTCTTGTGGGATGTTGTGTTTCTAGCAGTGGACAATATAGACCTGATGCTGTATAGAGCAAAGACTCCCAATGAGTTAATGGTAAATTCTGAAATTTTAGCATGAAACAAATGGGTTTCCAGATTATCCCATTGTAGTGTTCCACTTGGGCATTGACCAATGAGCGTTAATGGGTTGTCTTGCTCAAGGCAACTCCATGCAGCAGCAGGTATTCCTTCACCTCACAAGCTAAGAAACTTTAGCTTTGGTCTGAGTGGAGGTAATTACGTGTTGTTCTTAGGGAGAAGATTGATTCCAAACATTGAATAATTGTCTTTGATGACATAACTTTGCATGAAATTGCAAATGAAAAAAAGGAAAAAATCATCTCTTACAACAAACAGGTATTTGTGTTGTTGGTGGCATTGATTCCTTAAAATCTACATTCAAGTGCTGTAGGGGTTGGGTAGCCTTGATAAGTTTACTTTGAGATAAGATAGTGAACCATGATTTCAGTTCAGCACATTTTTGACAAGATGAGCTTGCTTCCTTTTACTTTGTCTGTGTAAAAGGGCATATTTTTAGAATGTACATAATGCATAACTCCTGGGTGGTACAAGTTATCATTTAGTTTCTTGAGGGATAAGACAAACGTGGCATTACAGTAGGCATAACTGAAGGGGTCAGTAGTCACATTATAATGCCCAGGACTGTAGCAAATGGTAAAGCCAATAATTTACCAGTTCTAATTGCCAACCTTCGATCTGTTCACTTTTGATTTTGGATGTTTTATGATTATCTATTATAAAAGCCACAGTTCTGTTTTTTTTTTCATGATATTAAAATGATGGCCAGAAAGAAAATTAGATCATTGCTTTGATCACTATAGTAGCCTCTTTCACAATAACTGGGTAATGAGTGTCATGGTGATTCAGAGTTCATGACATGAATGCAATGGGTCATCCAGACTGATTTAAAGAAGCTGATAAGGCAATATCTGAAGTATTACATTCTATTATTTATAGCTTGGTATTATTAGGGC